>MUZC01000210.1:765656-790514 GCA_002072015.1 Radix auricularia
TCCTCACAACCCCCGCCTCCACCCCGCCCAGACAAGTTTTATCTCCTATCTCCAGGCTTGTCTATGGAAATGTTTTTCCCATGGGATTCCCATGAGAAACGTCCCATGGGATGGGATGGGACAGGCATAAATTGCCATGTGATGGTTTGGGATGGGACAATAAAATAGGTCCCATGGACAATCCTGCCTATCTCCTTCTGCCTACTCCCCACTACCCGCACCTCCACCCGTTCAGACCAGTTCAATCTCCTTTCTCTTTCTACCTCTTCCTCACCACTCCCACCCCACCCAGACCAGTTCTAACTCCTCCTTCTACCTCCCGCACAGCACTGCCCCATGCTTATGACACCCAACATTTCAACAAATTTCAACAAATATGTTATCAAATCGGGGTGTAAGAGGAATCAGTCTGTACAATATTGTGATTGATTGAAATACAGTAACTTAAATGTTCACGCTAGTGGTTTTGTAATGCCCGACACGAACCTTCTATAATATAGCATAAACGTAAATGTATCAGACCCATGCACTATTTACATGTTCAAAATTTTACAACCAATTTCTTATACATCTTGCCGGAAAGGCAGTGGGAAACAATATTATATATCCATAATCAAAATACTTTTAAGTTTTTCGGGACCGTGTTTTATTTCCGTTTGACACCTATTTCTTTTAAAGCGTTTTCATGTTAAACTTAATTCACAGTATACGTTTCTAACTAAAAAAAAAATTGTTTTATAAATTATTTGCGGGCCGAAATGTGAACACAGAAGAGCCGCAGTTTGATTACCGTTGGTAAAAAATATTGCAGTATCATTTGAACGGGTACCCGGCCGCAAATACACTGTCCGGGTAATTGCTCGGCAACGGGGCACCCGGGTTCCCGAAGAAGGAACACTAGTTAAAAACATTCTCGGCCATTGCAAGTGAGTTGGTTATAGACTAATCGGGTACAAAACAAGAAAATATTTCATTGCAATAAAAGGTTTGCTATTAGATTTTGCTTATGATTTTTTTTCGAAAACTTACATCAATCCAGCCCATACAAAAAATTAATAAATTACATAATTTGTAATTTATAACTAGATATTTTTATATATTAAATGGATCAATTTTATTTACCTGTTTATTGATAAATAAAATCTAAAATCGGTTGAAAATGGCCGGCCTAATGTTGTGTGGTTGATCTTTCGTTTTTGTTTTTTTTTCTGTGGAAGAAAACCATAAAATTCAACAAATTAGAGTTAATACATACTTTGATGTAGATTAATCGTACAATTTACAATGTAGGCCTATAGCCTCAAACACAATAACTTAAATATATTTTTATTTCTACAGAACGCGATTTTATTTTATTTTCATGATGGTGATGACGTCATTTTAAATCTTAAACCTGAGTGAGAAAACAAATTGAACTGTAATGTTAATATAGGCCCCTTGTTAAAGAAATCTAATTCGGGCCGTCTTGATCATTTGCTTTTACATATTAAATAATCTGTTCACGGGAGTCCAGCATTACTGGATATTAATCAAATGTATTGTTACGTGAGACAATTAGAAATTCCCACTGGTTCTAATTTTTAATTCAGCATATGCGCTCGGATAAAGGAGTGTGCTCATTAAAAAATATTTTTAAAAAACAACTCTATCCTATTGTTCCAGTGGAGAAACACGATTTCTGAAACTTCTTATAAGATTAAAAAATTCACTTTCTGTTGTCGTTGCTAATGTATTATTCATTTAAACTTTGATTAATGCGATGGAAAAAAAAAAGAGTTATCAATGTAAAATAATTCTTGGGGAAAATGTAGCGGGAAAAAAATAATGTTTAAATTACTTTAATTTAAGTGAGAACATGCGTCAAGGAAATGGTTTTAATAAATAAGGAGAAGAAACTTTTACCGATAAATACAAAAAAAAATATAGTGATATCAAATAAATTTGTATCACGTAGATCGACAGTATTAATGTCTGTGATTCTTTCAGAACAGAACTGACGGACAGACAGAGAGAGAGAGAGAGAGAGAGAGAGAGAGGGGGGGGAGAGAGAGAGAGAGAGAGAGAGAACAATTAAAGATAATTTGAGGATGGAGAGAGAGATGAAGGGGGTGATAAAGAGACTGAAGAAACATGGAAAGAGATCGAGACAAGACGGAGAGATAGATAAAGAGAGGGAAGGAGAGAGAGGTAGGAGAAAGAGAAGTCACTAAGAGAATAAAAATCAAACAGAAATACAGAGATTGAATATAAGTAACGAAAAATCAGAAATAGAGACATAAAGAGTTAATTAAATCACGTGGTGTGTCAATCTTTTGTTGTCCTTGTCCATGTCTTTTTTTTTTTAAACATTAAATGAAGTCGAATGCTTAATGTTCTGGATTTTGGACAAAGACTAAAGAACAATTCAATGAAAATAGAGATTTAAAAATGTTTTAAATGTTCTAATATATAAAATCATATTTGTATACTTTAGACATTACACAATTTATAAATAAGTTAAATGTTAAAATAAAAAGTTAGGTAAATGGGGTGAAAAGATATTACTGGGATACATGTACATATTTTCAAAAATATTTTTTTAAAAAAATTATTGCTTTTAAAATTTAAAAAAAAAATCCTTTAAACTTTTATAATTATTGTCTGAATTTTAAACATTTTTTTCTATTTCCGTCATCTTTCGTTGCTAAACATTTTTTTGTAAAATTTACTTTTAAAACATCTGAATTCTCTATAATCTATGCTCTATATTACTTTTTATTATATTTTATTTTTTATTTACAAGATCTTACCAGAGTTTCCGAAGATTTCCAACCGTGTGTTCAAGCAACGAGTAGCATCCAACGACTAGCGTCTATTTATAGAACAGTGACGCCTACAAGCGGTGGCACGTGGGTTGGCGCGGTCACGCGGTGTCGGGAGCTCCACACTGGACCCTACGGCCACGATGACAGCAGTGGGCAGTGACAGCCGCAGTGACAACAGTGTGAAGGATTTAGTTTCCATTCATACTCTACCGCACTTGCCAAGGACGCTACAAAATGATATGGAAACGATGTTTGAAAAAACCTACAGATAATACGAAAGATTTTCAATCAAATTACTTGATAGCCATGAAGATACACTCACATAACCTTTTTATACTGCTCATAAAGAAAACTTGATTTCATAAGAATAATGGAAAGTGCATTATGTTTATATTACATGTTGCTAGAAGTATTTTAAAAAATGGCAAACATTTTCGACGAATTTTACAAGAAACAAATAACGTTTCAAGTTACATAAGAAATAAAAACTCTTCATGGAATACTTGAGATATGAGAATATAAACTTAAAAGAAAACTTAATTAACTACATAAAAAAATATTATAAAATATTGTACTGCGAGTTGCAGGTTCAATTCTCTGTGATGCCAGGGTGTTCACACTTTTCACTCAGCACTGATAGGTACCTGACTGCAGTTAGAAGTAAATAACGGCGGCTGGGCATTGTGAACGCTGCTTTACTTGTCAAAAAGCCAGTTTGGTCTGTAAACTCTACTTAATTTATATNTATATATATATATATTATTATCGTTTATATAATATTATGTAAACATAATTCAAACACTGGCTAATGGGAGATAATGGATGGTTCAGAACCAATCTTGGTACATTAGAAAGTGTATGGCCAATATTAAAATACAACAGGGCGGGGCGGGGGTATACAGAGCTCAGTCCGCTGGCCACATGCGGAGATTTTTAGGTCGGCCAAGACATTCTCAGATATACGTCATGTCCGTGACACAAAATTTCGATGCATGTTTCCATTAGGGCGGTTACTTCAATACCTGTGCGAAATTAGTGAAAATACGCAATTTTTCGTTTTCTCGGTGTATTCTGATTTCGCCTTTGCAAAAGTTAAAATAAAAAATTCCTAAAGTTACGTGGAGCCATGAACGTTCCGTTTTTCGTCAAGTTTGGAGATAAAGCTCGTGTGTTTAATGAAAATGTACACACAACAATTTTTGGAGTAACGGTGCGGCCCTTCATTATTACAAAGTGGCCACCAAGCCAAAACAATTGTAAACACCTGCTATAAGGAATTTAGCTTTTAATGTACTTTCCACCTGGACCAGGGGCCCATAATCTTTTTTTTAAAGGCTAACATTGGAATTGAAATCTAAAGGAGTTTTGAACTTTTGATCTAACATCAATCAGCCCTGTGGACTTCAACTTTTCATCTAACATCAATCAAGCCTGCGACTTCAACTTTTCATCTAACATCAATTAGCCCTGTGGACTTCAACTTTTCATCTAACATCAATCAGCCTTGTTGACTAACGTTCTCTTTGAGGTTCGTTGGTCCGTGTGCAAAGTAAAAAAAAACAACAGCAAATCGTGTGCAAAGTTGTACAGCATCAAATTTAATTTTTTTTTTTTTTTTTACAAAATTGGGGTCACAGTAATTCTAGACAGGTGCGCGGCGCCGTTCAGATATCTGCGTGGCCGCGCAGATGCGTAGCTTAAAGGGACCTGTAAGGTTGTTTTTAATCTTATACAAGCTGTATATATAGCATTTTTTCATCTGGCTACACATTGCTTCAAGCGATATCGAGCCGAAGCTCCTACAATCACCCATTTTATATTAATTTCACCGTCGTCTCTTCGTTGGTCCGGTGGAAAAACAAAAATAAAAAATGACCCACTTTCAGTCATGCTATCGAGCTGAAATTTTGCACATAGACTTGTGTCACCTAAAATGCATTGTATCAAAATTTCAGATCGATGGAATGTGCAGTAATGAAATTAATGCACTTTTAATCAAAATGTATGGTAGCCGTCTGTTGTTGTTGACATCCACGTGTTTGCTGGAGTTCACTCCAACCATCGGGTGACCACATCCCTACCCGTCCCGTTTGACAACAATAGAGTTAAGTCACGTTCAGCCGGTAAATGTTTTTAGCGTGGTGCATATTATTTTGAATATAATCAATACTTTCGTTCTGCCACACATAGATCTATCTATACTGGATTTATAATCAAAAACTATGTTTTTACGGGTGTTTTTTTCTCATCAGATTGTCATGACAGTTTGGGAATTAGTTAAGTGAATTTCGTTATTTACTACTCACTCAACGGTAACTTTAAACTTTCTTTCTTCTGAGATCTTTGCAAATCAACCAATACGCTTCTGTTAGGTAGGAAGTAACACACAAATGTATTTTAAAAACAAAAATATTCCCATGCCGGGAATCGAACCCGGGCCGCCTGGGTGAAAGCCAGGAATCCTAACCACTAGACCACATGGGACCGTACATTAACGTTAAGCAGTAAAAACATACCCTGGAAGAAAACCGAGTTTGCATCAAAGCTTCAGTAAGATGTCTAATGATAATGGCTTACAGCGGTGGCTACATTTATCTTAGATATATATATTTGAGTCCATTTCTATAGTTTATTTCGTAAAAGATCTCTAAAACCCCAAAGGGCCATGCTAACAGTTACTAACACTACACAATGACCATGTACCAAAGTTTTCCCAAAGATTAGTGACACAGATAGCGATTCTTTTCCTGGCTAATGACCTCTATGACAATGAGGCTGAGGTTAATCGCTAGGGCCAGGGCTAGGCTAATGACACTTTTATGATAGCCTATGTTAATATTATTATGTTATACTTATATTTATTGGCTGACTCGCTCGTGCGTTGCAACGATATCAGTAAAAATGACATAAAATCTTTATAATGATGATTATGTGACACTTTAATTTTAATCGTCCAGTCGTAAACTGAAACAACGAAAATCATTAAATAATCAAGAGATAAACCATTTAAAAAAAAAAATTATTCAATCAGCACCAAAAAACCTTTAGGGAATGGTCAAAAGGCTAATACTAATATTAATAGGCAAAAAAAAAAAACAATACGGGAAGATACATCAAAGAGGAACAGATAATGTTTTTTGTCCAGATTGATGGTGAGTGACTCGAATGTCATTGAGGCATTCCCTTTATACAATTTATACATCTATTCCCCACAACAATGCAATATTTTTGGACAGACAACCTCACCCCAGTTTACCAACACACGCCTTACTATGGCTACCCTCAACTCGTTTGAGTTTAATTGCCAGTTCTTTGACCAAATCAGTGGGGGTCGCTATGGGGACAAAAATGGGACCAAGCTATGCTTGTTTGATCATGGGCCAATTCGAGCACAGAGTGGAACAGGAATACACTGGTCGCCTCCCTGAATTCTACAAGAGGTACATAGATGACGGTTTCGGCGTGACTAATATGGAGAGACGTGAACTGGGCGCATTAATCAACTTTGTTGACTCTTTCCACCCATCCATTAAGTTCACTTATCAAATTTCTGAACTCTCTATCAATTTCCTGGACATCAATGTAACTCTCCAGAAAAACTGCCTCCTCACTTCGGCCTACTTCAAACCCACAGACAGCCATTGTTATCTTCTCTACCCTTCTTCTCATCCCAAAACTTGTATTAAAGACTCCATTCCCTTCTCTCAACTTCTTCGACTCCGTAGACTGTGTCAACCTCAGGAGGCCTTGTGAGAAAAAGCGTTGGAAATGGTGGAGTCTTTTTTAAAACAAAGGTCAAAGGTCATATCCTGAAGCCACACTTCAATATGCGCTTCAGCGAGTCAAAAGCTTCACTCGTGCAAACGCTTTTTTACCTTGCACCCGTGACACCAATGAGAGGAGCAAGCTGGTTCTTACTTACCATCCACACAACATCAAAGCCAAAGAAATATTCCTGAAGAACCGAGCCACCCTCCTTGCGGACCCTGAAACGAACAACATATTCTCTGCCCCACTCTCATTGTATTTAGGAGGAACAGAAACCTGCACGATCTTTTGGTTCGCACTCGCCTCCCCACTTCACCCAACCATCTGGGTACTTTACCATGCGGCAGACTTCGGTGTAAGACATGTCCTCTTGTTGTACAAACTGACCAGATAGTCTTCCCCAAGGGGATATATAAGAATAAGGAAAGCTTTACTTACGCTAGTCGCAATGTTGTCAACAACATTGTGTGTAGGCGCTGTCCTTTGAAATACATAGGAGAGACGGGACTATCTTTGTCGTGCCGAATGTCTGAACATATTAGGGCGATTACGCAAAACAAACAGTGTCCCGCCTCCCGACACTTCAATGAACGCGACCATATGGGTGTCAAGGACCTGGCAGCCACAGCTATTGTCTCGTGCACAAACACATCCGGGCGGGTCAGTCTTGAAAATAGTTTAATAGAAAATCATGGGACACTCGCCCCACATGGGATGAATGTGTTGATCACTTTGACCACCTAGGCGTTTTGCCCAACCTACCTCTCCTTTCCTTTATAAACTCGCTCTGCCATCTCCCAGCTTTACTTCCTTCGATTCTTTGGATTTCACCACAGCTAAGTTTCTAATTTTTATTTTTTTTATTCGTTTTATGTGTGTATTGTATGTCCGTTGAAAAAGGCTCTTTCCCGAATCGTTCGCTGTTTTGTTTCGTCCTGTAAGGGCTAACCCCTACCTTGTTTACGTCTTTTCCATTTAATTTTTTTAAAGACAGCGATAAAAACTAAAGTCCTTTTTAAAGTCTAAAAAATAAAAACCACCTGAGACAGTTATAGTCTCACCAAATGGCCTAAACATAAAACCAATAATTATAATGAGACTAAAGCTAACAACTTTAACAAATATTTTGCTTCGGGCGTGGAATGTGTTGCCTGATTAAACATCAGAAAATCCAACACATTTAAAACATTATTAAAAATCCAAGAATAAACATAAACCCCGGATAAGCCTAGGACACAATATTCTTCTCGTAAAGGATGAGGGTCTGCAATCAGTGCTGGATTTACATATTTGCTAAACAAGCTATAACTAAGGGCCCCGGCTTTCTAGGAGGTTCACGGAATTATCTTTAATGTTTTCCACTGACATAAAATATTTGGACTTCAATTGGGCCCCCATATCTAAAATAGCTGAGGTCCCCACATCTATAACAGCTGAGGCCCCCACATCTAAAATAGCTGAGGCCCTCACATCTAAAATAGCTGAGGACCCCACATCGCAAATAGCTGAGGCCCCCACATCTAAAATAGCTGAGGCCCCCACATCTAAAATATCTGAGGCCGCCACATCAAAATAACTGAGGCCCCCACAACTAAAATAGCTGAGGCTCTCACATCTCAAATAGCTGAGGCCCCCACATCTAACATAGCTGAGGCCCCCACATCTAAAATAGCCGAGGCCCCCTTCAAGTCTAAATTCGGCCTAGGTAAGATAAGCCCCCCCCCCCAAGTCTACATTACTTCTCTCTGTTATACTCTATGCCTGAAATGAAGAATGATTTTTATGGTAGTCTGTAGTACACTGAGCTGTTTTTCTGTTTCATTGTAGTTCTGCATAAACAATTCAATATTGCCAATTTGTCTGCAGTGTTCGCCAGTTAGAAAAAACCGCCCTCTAAATACTAAAAATATATCGTGAACAGTTTGATGACGAGGTCTCAGAAGAAGTTTGAGCGTTAACTAATCGATGTGAACTTTGCTGGTGAGCAATAGAAAATAACACTTTAACATCTCGAGTATACTTCATGTTTTTGAAGGCGTAAAACATGCATTCTAATCATCAGTGAATCACTTCCTGGTAGTTGGTTGTATGTTCTTATTATTGTACAATGTAAATCATGTTTGAAAACAATGATTACCGGGGGAGCGGGGNCACGCGCATGAGGGGGGATTGGGGGGGGGGGTCACGTATTTATGTCGATGTATGCCTAGGGGAGAGGGGGTGTTTAAGAAATTTGATGTCACATCAAAAATGCCCAGCTTTAAATAAAAGTTCCACTTAAATATTTGGTTTCTTGCCTTTTATTTACTAATGTTTTCAACGGCATCATACCTGTTACGATATTAGTGTTGAGATTTACACTAAATACATAGATACTTGACCAAAAAAAAAGTAATTTGCAACATGGTCATTTTAAATTAGAACATAATAATAATAAATTATTAAATTAGAGCATACGGCTTTTAGGAGGAGGGTCAAAGCTTTGATACGTCATATTTGAGGTGGTGTCTATAAAGTGATACGTCATATTTGAGGTGGTGTCTATAAAGTGTGACCGTGAGGTTGTGTGTGTGTGGGGGGGGGGGGTAAAAAAATTGGCCAAAAATGCGTGATGTCATTTTTAGACGGCCCCTTGGGTAAAGAGAAAATTGATTAAAGTCAACTAAAAATTTGTTACTGATACCAATAAATAGTTGAAGGTTCCTGGTATGTGCTCAAAGACGCTGAGGACCTCATTTTCAGCAGAAGCCCAGGTCTTAGCGGTCTTATATGTTAAAGACGCTCCTTCTGTACAGAAGATTATTGGGTCCAATAAGCTGAACCGTTCATGTTAAAGTACTTCTAGTCGCACTAGTATGTCAAATGTTTTGGGTTTTTTTCAGCAGAAGTGTAGTTTTCAAAAAATGAGGCATTTCAAAATCATGTTAGGTCTATTTCCTTACAAGAAAACATCCTGGTGAAACGTCGGCCTAGTGTGTACAAATAAAATATATAAATGTATTTTAAAATCATTTTTATATTTTAAGGGCATGTCTTCATTTTTTTCTGCACTATTCATGGCACAATAAATACTGTTTTAAATAATGTAAACCGCTTTAATGTCTAAACACAGCATCATATGAGGATCTTTATCTACAGTTTAGTGAAAATATGGGATCACTATAAAATTTGTAAGGTTTCCTTAAATATCAAACATTTGTTCCAAATCACATTATATATATATTTTGTTAACTTCTTTAAAACGGACAAGCAAGGGTCTGTGGGCTTTTATGAGAACGTAGGACTCAATAATCTTCTGGCATCTGTCAAAGCTGAACTCATTAGCTAATAGTATCCAGATTTCATAACTCCAATATATTCACCCCACTCTCGGTCTCTTGTCCTTATACCTCCTCCAAGTGTGAATCCTTTAATCTGTATTTATTGACTCTATCAAATAGACTTAGATCTGGTTATCGTTCCTCACTTCATAGGTGCTGGTATTCAAAGCATTCATGTGTTTATATATACTGAATGAATAATTTCGCATTTACTGTATTATTGTGTTTGTATATACTGAATGAATATGTTTGCATTAACTGTATTATTGTGTTTGTTAATGTTGATTGTCACTGAACGTAAATTGGTCTCATGTTACAAAAATAATTTTAAAACTGTTTTCTGCTATTGTATTCAAACTTATAGTCATTTTTTTAGCCAGCTTGGTACTGTTAAACTTTAGTACAACAAAAACACCCTCTTTCCCAACAAGCTCACTGTAAACTAAAGATCTGTGTCAATCTGACCTAGATTTAACCAGCTCTAAACTCATATTTATTTTGTAACTGATTAGCCACCTTTAACCAATATTTAAGTTTAATAAGTTTAATAAGGACAAAGAATTTAAAAAAGAATACAGTGCCACGACAATCAGAATATTACATCACATCAGTTATTTATTTATTTCAACATCATATAAATCATCTTATTTGATAACAAAAAACAATAATTGCATATACAATTTTTTTTAACAAGTTCTTTATATATAAAAAAACAGTATAAAATATCACAATTTATTCAACAGTAGTACAATATTTTTACTTATAGATTGCACAAAATTACTCTTCAATCAATTTGTTTTACCAGTGGCTAGTAGGACAACATCAAATTAAATGTGTATAATTGAAATAATGATTATTTTCTGGCACCAGCACTGTGAAATCTGGGGTCAAGGATTTAGAGGATAAAATTTATTAACATTTGAAATAACGTTGTAAGTTATTCATAAGAAAAAATATACATCTCTGTGATTGAAGATTCATCAATAAACATAACATTATCTGCACTAGTGATCCATTGTAAGCTGTTGTAATTTGTCAATGTCATAGGAAGTATAAAGATTAAATTTTCTTTTACAAAGGGAAATAATCTGAAATAAAATAACTCATCAAAATGTCAGAAATATGCATGTGTTCACATTATCTGAAAATCTTATGAAGTGAGTACAATATGCATGTGTTCACATTATCTAAAAATCTTAACAAGTGGGTACAATATGCATGTGTTCACATTATCTGAAAATCTTATGAAGTGGGTACAATACATCAATGCCAGTTTTTTCAAATAAATTAAGCAGGTGACAAATTCAGGCTTCTCTGGGACAAATGTTCCCTCTATGGCTGGTTGGTCAGTGTGCAAAATATAAAAAACTGATGTGCACAGCAACAATTTTTTTTTGCAATATTTAAAAAAATAAACTGCACGGTTATTCTAAACTGCTGTGCGGTGTTGGTCAGGCATCTGTGCGGCCCAGCAGCTTAAAGGGAATCTGCCAGTTACCATGGTTAAGTACAATATTTTTCTAGTGTTTTAGAGTTAAATTTTTGACCGAACTAAATATGATCAAATATTGCTGTATCTTAATTTCTTAAAAGTTGCCTCAATACCATAAAAATGTATCTATAAATTATTATTAAACTATTTAAATTAAAATTGATTATGATGCATTCTATATCATAGCATTAAAAAAAATAGCTTGTTTGTTTTTCGGAGGGTGTTCATGAGCTTGCATAAAATTACTTCTTTGTCTTTGGGAGGGTGTTCATGAGCTTGCATATGATTGACAGCATGACCTCATCAGCTCCACCTCCAATGGATATCAAACGCATATCTCTAAAATAAATAATTTTTAAATCTTATTTCATTTTCAGGATAGACAAAAATGGAAAAACATTTTAATTTCCCACCAATTTCAATGTATTTTGATTGAGTTAGATAGTTAGTTCATTCCTTCCATAGGTTTTTTGAATTCCGTTTTAGGATTCATTTTATGCTTATCAATCCTGAGAGCCTAATGCAGTAAAGGGAAAGTAGAATACTTAAACAAATCTAAGCATCACTGTTCATGAAAAACAGATATATGGGAGGTAAAAAACTTTGTTTTTTATTTTAAAAAAAGGGATATAACAGTTTTAACCTTTAAAATCAAGAGCAGACAACAAAAATGTCCCTAATAAATTAGGATTGACCAGACTTACCTGTAAAACCTACTGACAATAACTTCCTCAGTGAAGCCCATACCACCCCAGTACTGGAGACACTTGTCTGCAACTTCACGTAGCAGCCTGCCAGCTTTCAACTTGCACATGGAGGCCAGCTTGGTGACATCTTGACCTTTGGCATACAAAGCTAGTAAAGAAAATTATCAATTAAATTTAGTCATGGAGGCCAGCTTGGTAACATCTTGACCTTTGACATGCAAATCTAAACAAGAAAATTATAAATTAAATTTAGTCTGTGCCTCCGGGATGTTGAGTTTTCTAAATTTATATTATAAAGAAAGTTATATTTATATTTATCCCTTTTAAAGTAAACAAAGCTGAAACAAAGTATTAGTTCTTTACCATGAACTTACCAAAAATATTTTCCAAATAAAAAGAAACATTTATTATCTTTAGACATTAAACAATAGGTACAAAAAAAGGAGGGGACATAATTTTTTTTTTTTTTCTTACTTATACTTTACACAGAGCACAAATCTTAACAGTTAAATGAAATACAGTAAAATGAAATATCTCAGTCTTAAAAAAACCAAGGTTAAAAAAAAATATTAAGGTTATTAATGGTTAACCGGTCTTCAGACTTCAAATCGCTTTCTCCATATTCTGGTATATAAATAATATAAACGTCACCACTATCAGTTTAGGTCGCTTACGGCTAAGGATTCATTTTTTTGGTTAAATTTTAATTTGCTCAGTTGTCCAAGAGTTAACAAACTGCGCGTCTGATGTGAACAACGGTCAACGTCGCGACTCTTACTATTAATATTATGAGTGGCTTTAAACACTTAGAAAGATACTGGACGATTAATGGGTCCTCAAATTGTAGTTCAGCCTTTTAGTGACAGTTTTCCTACGTAAAAGGTGTTTGATGAAAGATTACTACATTTTATTTTCAATTTTTTTTTATCCATTTCCTCCATCATTTGGCCCCAGGAAGCTACCCTCCATGATAAACTGTATGGTGGACTGAGCCAATTGACAGCCACAGCACAATACATCACGGATATAGGGCTTGGGATCTAAATCCTTCTTCAAAAAAATTTTGAGAACACAGAAGAAGAAAAGAAGGAGAAAAATTTTCAAAAATGTATTTGGTATGCATTGGAAGGTGAGTATAACCAGTGTAGCTCAAACCCTATAGGAACAGGAATTCTGTGGGACGTGGTGTGTGCCTCAAAATTCAAACTGCTGGCAAGTTGATGATTGAAAAATAATATGGTCTTTAAATAAGTTCCATTTTATCATCTATGTTTACTCCATAAGCTATATAATTTTATTATTATTATTATTACACAAGAGAGGTAAACTTGATGTCCCAACAGACGAGGGAATGCGTGGGTTTTTTAAACTAAGGAAAAATATCTCACTACCTTTAGCAAATGGTTTAAGGTTTAACCGGTCCTCTTATTTAGAATGGTTAATCGCGAGTCCTCAAAATAAAATATTTAAAAATTGACCAGTAACTCTGTTTATATAATGCTTTTGATATTTTTTAAAATGATTATTCTTTTTCATATTGCTGAATTGAGGGCATTGCGAAAAAGAGCTGAATGCAAGCGGGGTAAGCGGGCCTTGATGCAACCATCAGACGGGGCGGGGCTGAAATATTTTCTCATTGGTTCTAAAAACTTAAGGCAAATAGGGACCTGTGGTTAACCTGATAACCTGGTCTTTTTTTTAATGGTTAACCTGTCCTCAACCTTAAAAATTATATAAAATTAGATTTTCAAGGCCTTGTTAATGCAGTTAGATTTTGGGCAATTTTGAAACTGCTTCAAAATAAAAAAATTATTAATCAAATTGTGATATTAAATATTTTAAAATTTTTATTCGTGAGTGCAATTATAAAAATTGATGAGAATGCTTGGTTATCAAGAGTGAATAAGTGGCAGACTTACCCACCGCCCGGTATGTGGCAGATCTCAACATCTCCAACTCAGCTGCCAGCTCGGCCAATGTGAAATGAACTGTTTGGAAGTTTAACACAGGCTGGCCAAAAATTTTTCTCTCTGTAGTATACTTGATGGTTTCACTGATCATCTTCTCTATAGGCATTAGAGCTGAGTTACAAACAAATATTTTAACATCAATTTTTGTACAGGCATTAGAGCTGAGTTACAAATAAATATTTTCTAAATAGCTAGATTATTAGTTTATATGAATTTAGATGTTTGAACAACATTTAAACTAAAATATTATGTGTCACAGCTACTGTTAATACCAAAAAATGTTTCAAATATGTTTTATAAATGACTTACCAGCAGCTGCAGCAAATATTCTCTCTTCCTGGAACTGAAGCATCTGGTAAGTGAATCCCTGGCCTTCCTCCCCAATGATGTGTGACCTTGGAACCCTAACATCTTCAAGGAAAATCTGGGCAGTGTCAGAGCTCCACATGCCAAGTTTTTTAATTTCCTTGGCAACTGTTACACCTGGTTTAACGACATATTATCTGGGATTACTGATAAGAGTTAAAAAATTACACAAAGAAAATCTAATTTTATTGTTAAGTAAACATCAACTGATATTATATATGAGTAGCTTTAAATCTGAAGTTTATTCAGTTGATTAAGTAATCAAAGTACTAAATAATTTCAAAGTCTACAATTACAAAGAAATTTAATCAGCTTTATTTTTTTTAAACTTCATTTGTAACAACAACAATCCATCAATTTGAATATACATGTAACTTGTTTTTTTCTCTTAACTACAAAACAATTCTTTCTTTCTTCATACTTGATTTGATTATCTGAAAAGGTTGACATGCCTGGTGTTTTCATGGGCAAACATATGAGAGACTTGTTGGAATGAGGCTTCCCATCACTAGTGTTGGCCAAACAGCACATCCAGTCTGCTTGCGTTCCATTGGTTGTCCACATTTTGCCACCGTTAAGAATTAAGTTATCTCCTTTCCTCGACGCCCTTGTCTGTATACCTGTCAAAGGATTAACAGAATTTATAATAATTAAAAACCTAAGAAAATTATGCAGACAGATAGCTATTTAACATTACATTAGAAAATTGTTACTCAAAGGTCATGCATATCTCTTTCATCAAATTCAAACATGTAATTATTTTCTTGAAACTCTTAAAAGAAAAAAAGAAAAAATGTTGTAATTTGGATCATTTGAAACTTGTAATCTTTCTTGCATAGCTTTCCATATTTTTCATATAACATCATGAAAATAATAAAGAAATTAATTAACTTTTTTGACAAAATAAACACCATAAAGTTAGAGCAAATTATTAAAAAGCTAATTGGAAAAATAGTAAACTTGATTTATATTAACAAACAGGCCAGGACACGTAATAGCTAATAAAATTATCCCTGGAATGTCTGAAATTGTTAATAATCAATACTATACAGATTAAAATATGTAAGAAACCTTAAAGACTTTTTTCTTTCTGAAGTAAATATATTGCAATACATTTACACCCAGCAGCGGCTAGCTTCTAATAAAATTTTCTAATTAAACAGCACAGTAGAGGAAATTTGGAAATATTTAAAAATTTATATATAATCAATAATGGGTGAAAATGTTTGAACAAACCAAATATTAGATACAATTAACAACTGCTGTTTAAGAATAACTAAATTGTGAGGAAAATGTATGTTTCTACTAAGTAATAAATTACTCATAGAGGAAAATAAATAAAAAGAACAATTCAACCACTTACTGGCAACATCAGAACCAGAACCCACCTCACTGACGCCAAGACACGCCACAATATCTCCAGCGATGGAGGGTGCAAGAAATTCTCGCTTTAAGAAATCACTGCCAAACCTACATCAAAGAACAGAATTCGACAATAAATTTCAACCATTGTAAGTGATTTATGCAACAAAATGTAGTTTTTTATATTAACATGACTTAGGGAAGCACTAATCATAACTATTATGTTACTTGTATGAATGCTCTTTCTTCATTTTAATGTAATAGTTAATTCTAGCTTTACAAAATGATATAGATTTCTTTCAAACCTGAGCATGTGTAACTATGTTGACTTATATCTAACAAACCACAGCTATTTCCATGTCATCTTGTAACTAACGAACAGAAGCAGGTATTTTACTTTCACTTTGTAACTACTCAACAGGAGCTGGTATTTTTACATGCCTGTTTGTACATACCTGGCAAGAGCAGGTGTTGCCATGTCTGTCTGTACTCCAATGGCCATAGGAACTCCTCCACAATTAATATTTCCAAGCTCTTCAGCCACAGCTATACTATATGTATAGTCAAGTTCAAGCCCACCATATTCTGGTTTTAAGTTTTATGTAAAAATGGGAACATAAGACATTTTCAAATTCTATAATTTAACAAATGCTTCTACTAAATTTACAAAACTTTAAAAAGTTATACAAAAGTGTTTCAATTTACCTAAGTTCAAGGACTCCATTAAAAATTATTATTTTAAGTTCAATACACATGTTAATGTATGTCTAAAAATGTTATAATTGATGTTCATTATAAAAAGTAGAAATTGTTTACCTTTTGGTTTATTGACTCCAAGAAAGCCATTATCACCCAGAATCTTAAATACTTTGTGAGCTGGGAACTTTCTTGCGGCTTCCCACTCATCAACATATGGATTTATGTCTTTCTCAATAATCTGTTTTAAAAAATATTTAAAAAAAAAGATTTTGATAGATAGATGTTAGTTAAATTTATGACAATTTATGTGTTAAAAGCATGAACTTGAAACGATGAAGTTATTTCACTATCACTGAGAGACTATGACTTATGACTATATTGACATTCTAGTTCACACAGGTGTTAGCAAGAAGCCTCTAACAATTATCATCGAACAAACTACAAACAGTATGATTTTTTTTTTAAAGAAATATTTTAATATAATGTCCAAAGATTTTCAGAAAATAAGCTGAGATGTAAATTTAATACTAATTCTCTACTAATACTAATAGTAGTAAAAGTGAATATTAAAAAAATTACACATTGTTAAAAATTAAATGTAGATTTCCTGTTTTTGTTACTTGCCTTGAAATTTTCAGTTTAATGATTTCATACATCTTATTTTTAGCTTTAATCAAAATTATCGAATAATTATTCTGTAATTTTTCAAAAGTTAACGATTAAATTTAAATTAATAGATAACAGCCCTAAAAATTGTCTCAATTCTACTGTAATCTTGATAAATTCTTGGTTCAATGTCAAGTGATATCATGTAAATTTTAAATTACTTAACACATAAATTAGACCAGGGCCGAAACTAACAATTGGTCTTTCCGTGCAAATGCACAGAGTGAAAAATTCAAGAAGCGCAAATTTTATGTTATGAAAATGGGAAGGAGCAAATCCAAAAATTAATTTGTTTAAAAATTCTCAAAAAATGAGACAGTAAGTCCTTTTTAATAGCATAGCCTATAAAATTATCATTTTAAATAATAGACAATTCATGACTATTATATTATAAAGCAAAAATTTGACTTTTATGCGGGCCGCAATAAGTTTCATGACAAGAGGTTAGATCATTCTTTCTACATCCCAAATGGTGTAACTAGGATATTTTGTGCTCAAGGAAAAATTATTAAATTTAATGTACCTGACCTTTTCCGATTCGTCAAATTTTACTATAATTGTTGATGTTACGTATTAGGGCTCATTTTGCGCCTCTGTACTTTGGAGCCAGGGGACATATTTACCTCACTCAGACTCACTGCCCTATATTGTTACGACTTGGACCGGCGCACAGTATAAGGGGTTAAACTTTGATTTCCCGAGTGATATGAGCAAACATTGGTTTATAAAAAAAAATTATAAAAGCCATCTTAGCAATGGAGGGAAAATTAACAGAAATGGTTGGTGTACATTTTTAAATAATTGACAATTGCAACTTTGAATTTTTAAGTAGACTAAAAAATTAAAAATAAACTACAGAATACTACCAAAATACTTCCAGACATCTTTATCCATCCCTACTCCTACCATAAAATCTTAAACTTAAATATTTATAATATAGTTTTAGGCCCTATAAATAGTATAAGTATAAGCACAACTTCAGAAATATTAAGTAAAAATGTAGCTGAGCGGTACATTTTTAATTTTTTAAATTTTAATTTAAATAATTGAGAACTGCAACAGAAAGTTAAGTAGACTAACTAAAAAATAATTTAAAAATAGACTACAGAATACAACCAAAATACTTCTGTCTCCATCACCATCCCTACAAGAAAATCTATCATTATAAATTATTTATAATAAACTATATTATATACTATATTAATACTACTTACTACTACACTCTATTATTATATTAAATTAATAATGATGATGATGTACTACTATTTTCTATATTATAGCTATAGTCTGTATATTATACTATAGTCTTTAGTTATAATACAGTTATATGAAGTTATAGTTATAAGTTATAGTATCACTGGGTATCAGTATCAGTATCATTAAAAAAATAAAATATTTTGAAAATTTTGATTCATCAGTTTCAGAGTCAGAGTCAAAGTCAAGTGATTCAGACAGATCATCATTCGTTGGGTAATCATACTTTTCTTAAAGATTGTCTTAGTTGCCAGTGATCTGGTCCATAAACAATGTCATCACATTCTAAAGTTTGAAACAATTGTTGAGAATTTGAAAAATGCCTAACGATGCATAGAGTCCCTCTAAACTTTGACTTTGCTAGTCGCGATATAAAAACTGCCATATTAATTTCGTTTCGTTTATGGCTATTTTCGAAGTTTTTTAAGGGTTCAAAGGCTAATAAAATCTAAGGGAAGATTCGCACTTCACCTGTGCGTATTTTTTTATTAAAATTTAATGAAATATATATTTTTTTATATATTTTTTTTTCTGTTACAAAAGATTATTGCACCCTACGCTTATCTATGGTTTGTGTCTGTTGATATGCCTGGTTTTGTTAGGCAACCCATTCACGCCCGAATTCCAGATGGGAAGAAAGAAAACTTAGTATATGTGTTTGTTCCTGCATACGATACATAAATATAAGACTAAGAAATATCCTTTTATCCTTATGCCTTATGTCTATCCTGAGGGCTGTATTAAGTATCTCTTTGTTGTATTTCTAAATTAGAATTAATTAATTTGTTTCTTTTTCTTTGTTAGTTTACACAGTCGACACTTTACTCCAATTAGTATTAGTTTCCTATTTCATCAATTCTTGTATTAAGTATTGAATAATTATACTTATAAATTAATTGATCAATTACAAAAATCAAGTGGGTTAGTATCAACAAACCCCAAGACAAAACGTCACCAGAGATATTGAACCGAGTAATTACCACACAGCGTCCTTATTTCAAGCATTTAAATTTTTAAAAAAGAATTTTAAAGAGAAAGTTTTCAATTTAGAGAAAAATAACACTTGACAGTTCAGTAGTCTCAGTAGATAGTAGATAAGGCTTATCATTATCATAAGCTAATACATTTTAACAAATATTTTTAAAACTGTGAATTTAAACATCAATTTTTAATTTTTTATAATTACTTGTAATAAATTCTTATCTTTATTTGGAGACTAATATATAGTCTACTGCTTTCAACAACTCATAATATTTGAATAAACCCTCAATCATTTTTACTATTAGATTAATAAGATCAAGTAGAATAACCCATACATTCACCTAGGGTCTGAGTGACCTTTCCTTAGATTTTTTAAAAATATAATTTTAATATCTTTTTTTAAAGCATTGTTGCACACAGTTCACGTTCCTCCACTGAATGCTACAATTAGATTCGGTATGCATTAAAAACATAGTGTCTGAACAGAGCGCCAACAATCAGCAAATCTTCCAAATTAGTCACGTTCTCCTCCGCCAAACTTTTCCTCGCTCGAGTCATGTTTTTCCTCCTTCAACTGAAACAGCTCGAAGGTACATTTCACTAAAAGGATGGATATATGCTTTCAAAGTTGTGTATCTTCCAAGAAAAAGTATTTTGTAGCTATTGATACACGCATTGCAGCTAGCAGTTACCAACCCTTATGTTGAATGAACTTTGACCCCACAAATAAACTCAAGAATTCGTGACGTAGGTAACTTGAATTCAGTAGACTCAATGACATGGTCCATGGTAATGGCAGACAGGTGACACACGGAGGCAGGAGGAGAAACGGAGATGGTGACACGGAGCCAGGGGTCAGTGACAATGATACGGTTTCAGGGGTCAGTGACAATGATACGGTTTCAGGGGTCAGTGACAACGACACGGTGTGAGGGGTCAGTGAAAACGACACGGTGTCAGGGTCAGTGACAACGACACGGTGTCAGGGGTCAGTGACAACGACACGGTGTCAGGGGTCAGTGACAACGACACGGTGTCAGGGGTCAGTGACAACGACACTGGTGTTAGGGGTCAGTGACAACGACAGACTGTGACGGTGCGGCAAACTATGACGTTTTGCACATATAGCCTTAGTTATTGAGTCATTTAAACTATTATTTAAAAAATAATAACATCATTTTCAAGGAAATAATACACGTGCTTTAAAAAAAATGATTCCTGATTCCATATACATCAGATATTTGAACTTCCAAGAGATCGTCCAGAGGGAGAGGGGGTGTTAGAAAGTGTAACAGTTTTAGAAAGGGGGAGGGGGGTGTCCGGCCATGTGCAACGTCTCGGTGTTTCAAATTACATTTTAATTATTGTTAATAAAAAAAATTACTTTTGTTTGAAAGTGTGACGTATTTTAGGCGAAATAAGAGGGGGGGGTCCGCGATTTGTAACAGTGGGAGGGGGCGTTAAAAATGATCAAAAATAGCGTGACGTACTTTATTGACACATCCCCCCACCCCGATCTCCCTTGCCTTAAACGCTAAATAAAAACGGATACAACTATTCTGTTACCGGTATCTAAAAGTCAAAGCTCGCATTGGGAATCAACACAAGATGTTCTCTCTCGCTCAGTGATTATACCCTTCACTCAAGCGATCTTACTAGTTCTCTCTAGCACAGTGATTATACCCTTCACACAAGCGATTTTACTAGTTCTCTCTAGCACAGTGATTATACCCTTCACTCAAGCGATCTTACTAGTTCTCTGTAGCACAGTGATTATACCCTTCACAAAAGCGATATTACTGGTTCTCTCTAGCACAGTGATTATACCCTTCACAAAAGCGATATTACTGGTTCTCTCTAGCACAGTGATTATACCCTTCACAAAAACGATCTTACTCCAAATCGGCTTAATTAAGACAGATTCATTATGTGCCTCCATCATACACTCTTTAGTGAAGTTACCATCTGTAGCTGGTGATTCTCGTTCAGACATTGCATTACATTTTTAACCACGAGATACGAATGCTTTGAGATACGAAAAATTCAAGATACGAAAGGCCACTTGAAGAATCGTTTGTTCCATGCTACAGAGAGAGAAATAAGATACGAAAAACGTGCAGATGATAACACTGGAAAACACGCGATGTCATTCAACCAACACACGATTTATTTACTGTGCTGTTTGTTTGGTGTTTGTGTCCCAAATTCGTTAATATTTTCGTGAGATTCTTATGAAAGCGGTTTTTTTTCCCCATAACTTCAAATAAATTAATAGCTGCTAGCGCAGCAAAAACTGAAGTGGAGAAAATAAAAGGTAACAAAAAACAAAAAATCATGTTAAGCCTGGTCCCTTTTTGGACTCAGGACGTGTTAGCGCATTTTCGTATTATGTATCAGTACTTATGTTAGATATCAGCATTATGTAGTTATCAGTAATTGTGTTTAGATTTTAGACATATTTTTATGAATTTTCTTGTGTAATGAATATACTTGAAATTTTTTTATTTGAAAGTCATTTCTTTACATTAAATTTTTTTTTATTTTCTCTTTAATCTAACTACAAGTGGTTTGTGGTCACTGAAATAGGACTCATAAATGAAACATTCTAAATTGTAATCAGCTAATCGCCCAAATACTCCGTCAATTGTGGTTGCCAATCTTGTTGAAAGTAGTTGAATGTTGAAATTTGTTTCGAAAAAGTTTTCAATTTCTGCCCCTGGGCCGCTAAGATCTTGATTGAAGTCACCACAAATGATGACGTAAAACTCTCTAAACTTTTACACATATTCTAATGACGTCAACAAAAAAAACAACAGAAAGTAAAAACTCTTCAATGCTTGAAAAACGATGTATTCGACTTCCGGCAATGGCGGCCGTTGCCTGCGCCAGTGTTATCTCTCGATTCGCAATGTTTTTTGGTAGTTTTAACGGGTTTTTTTAACGGATCGAGTAACTGAGTGTTGATGCACAAATTGCAGGTCAGGACATACAAAAAACATATATACATCATGGGTCTAGGACTTATGGATGCTGAGATCTAGGGTGATGACAGACGGACAAAACGGGTGCAATAGCGCATTCGACTTCTCGAAAATGCGCTAACAAAAAATAAATAAATAAAAAAAGAAAAATAATAATTTAAAAAATTGAAAGCGAAAAGGAAAAAAACAAACTAACATTTTTTTTTTAACATAAGTGTAATTGTTATGTTACATACATTTAATGTAGAGTAGCACTATAAGTAAGTGTTTATAAATTATATTTTGTAATTAGAATTAAATCATGTAAAGTATTATTTTCATAAGTTAAGTTTTTCGTACGTAAAACCTTAATATTTTCTACCACCCTTCCTCCCCCTCTACCACCTTCTCCGACACTGCTTCACATCGCGTCCGTCGAAAGGTAAGGGTTTATATTTGTATGCCAACCTTTTTTTTTTTTTTTTGACAAAATCTAGGGGAACATTTTGGGGAGGGGGTAGTCTTACGAGCGGGTCATAGGTGATTTCTTGATGTGAGGGAGTAAAGTTGGGGATGGAGGTTGTCTCTTCTCACGAGCTGTCAAAGGACACCACCTCTCTGTACAGTCAAACCTTTTAGCCAGTGTCGCTAATTCACCCACCGAACCCCCTCAATATCAACATTGTTCTTGAATATTCTTTGCTTAAAGGCCCTTTTCCCTAAACCGAAAACACCGTTAAGTCGATTTTTTTTGTTCGGGTCCCGCTGAGTTCAACTTAGAGAGGTCCTACTGTAGTTTTTTAAAATGTATTTTAAATGTATACCATTTTGTTAACGCTGTCCTATGTAATTATTTTTTGGGGTCGGCTTGCGAGCGGGTTACACACTTTTTATACTATTCTCTTCCAAAATTGCGGTGGTGGGGGGTCGGCTTAAGAACGAACTGGTTATATAATAAGTCTAATATGTATATAGGGTACTTATTAACTTATTATTTTCCTTTTTTTTCCCTTTTTCATTGTTTTGTTATTATTTATTTAATTTAAGGATTGCAGAATCCTACCAGGTTTTTTCTAAATTTTTCCAGATATTTTCAATTTTTAGTGTTGTTTCCGTATGGCTATAAACGGATATGATATAAAACATGTAAAGCTTTGTTCAATATATCGTATATATACGTAAAGTCCAAGATACGAAAGCCACACCGGAATGGATTAGTTTCGTATCTCGTGACACCACTTTTTAAATTATAAACTGTATTTTATTTGAACTTTGTACACCAGAGATGTAACAACGACTTGACATTGCCAAGGGCACCGACGACTAATCCTTCAATAATCAATTTATTCTGTAGAATTCAGTATTTTCCCTTTTTCTTCAGGTCTAAGCCTCATGAACGAAAAAAATGAATTAGCCAAGGGCGCGGGAAACCCGGCTACGCTTCTGCTTTTATTTTCAGTAGTTTCGTCAGAGATTTGTGGGGATTTTGTTAACCCGGTTTCCAGAACTTTAAGAAGTAGTTTAAATTTAACTTTTCAATAGTCAATAGAAAAAAGAGATCTGTAAACAGTTGGGCTTATTTTAAGTTGTTTACTATGTATGTCATAGTCATGCGAACATCTAAAATATCTATGCCTAAGTAATATTTTTATTGAAATCAATATCCCCCCACCACACACACACACTTATATGTCTTTGGACTTTTAAATCCTTTCATTTTTAAGTAATGGGTTAATGGATATAATTGTATGGTACAATTTTCTTAATTGATTTCTTACCTATTACATTTGTTCAATGGTTAAGGAAGAACTTAACTTTCTTCAAAAGTATTAAATAAGGAAGAACTTAACTTCCTTCAAAAGTATTAAATCCTAGGGCCTTTGATCTGTGTCCATATACAAAGGCAACTTTTAGAAGGGAATGAACTCTCTTCATAGATACTTAAGTCATCACTAAGAGCAGTGGCGTAGCTAGGGGGGGCGGAGGGGGCGGTCCGCCCCGGGCGGCACTCATTCAGAGGGCGGCTTTTCTGGGCATTTGAAAATCTAAGCCATTTCCCGAAAAAAAAAAACTTTCTCTTTTGAAGGGGGGAAACCAAGATGAAACAAAAATATTCTTAATTTTGAGTCTTAATTAACGGATTCGAGCAACATTTGTTTTATTACACAGTGGTTGTCATAACTAACGCAAAACGTTTAAAAATTTAAAATTGCTCAAAAAAGTAAGGTGAACAATTAAGTGATATACGTCACCGATGGCGCTTTTAAAAGAAAAATGCAAAAAAAAACAACAAAAAACAAAACACCGCTGGCTCGAAAATATGTAACATTAATATCGCCATGACAATTTTTGCGTACTTTATATTACTTTTCAGGTTTCATAAAGTTATTGTGAGGTAACTTATTTACTTATGAAAATTGACATCTGAAGTAACTAGTAAAACGAGATCAGATGCTGGAATTTTACTCAGTTCAATGCAATCTTTTTCTTTTCTGTGTTATCTCAATTT
>MUZC01000210.1:791138-830323 GCA_002072015.1 Radix auricularia
TTGTTTATTCAAACAAAACAGCAACATCTATTTAAAATAAAAGCATATTAATTGTAAATGTTTTGGGGCATGCATTTGGAGTATGTTTTGTCTCATTTGGGGGTTGGGGGGGACCTACGACCACAATAACTTTCTTGTGGCCTGCAAAACAATATCTAGTATTTTTATACATGTGTATTTGTAGGTAAATCATCTCATGAGAGACCCCTTTTATTTAATACTTACATAAATAGGGCATGCTGTGGTAAAATTCTCCCCCACCTCATACAATGTGCATCGTTTCAATTACAATTATTTATTCATGTTTATTAATTTATAAAAACCATCATATAATTGTCCATAAATGACGTCATGTGATTTTGGCTGATTTTTTACCCACAGCCCCCTCGTCACACGGAGTTACGAAACGAAAACTTAGACCCATTCCTCAATGTGACGTCACAAAGACCCCCCTCCCTGCATAAAAGCTGTACAGTGGAACCCACTTACCTCGAGCTCGCTTAGGTCGACCACCCCATTAAGTCGACGGTTTTTTTTTGGAACCGCCAAATTCTCTCTTTGTCTTAGTATTTTCTCGTCGTTTAATTCGATTTTTTTAAGTCGCCGAAACCTCATAACACGAGCACAAAAAAGGTCAAATTTGCCACTTAACATCGGTTAAGTCGATCCACATGACCAATCGCAAGCTTTTGAAAATGTTTCACCAGTGTCTGCTGGTGACGTCACAGCCCACTTGCTTTTTCCTCTGTGTTGTTTTTGGTACCATGGCAATGCTATCAGCTTGCTATGTGTGCTGGTGACGTTTTCGACACAGCCCTCTTGCGCTGAGACATGTGTTGCTAACTTAAATCGCCAGTTTCAGTGATGTGTTGGAGAAAATTAAAAGTTTTTTTATCGATAATCGACGTTGGTTTTTATTTTAAATTTGTAAATTTCTGCTGTCAGTTGGTGCACATATACCTTCTGTTGTTAGCAAACATGTATGTACAATTTTATAGCATGCCGATAGCTTCATCAAACAAATAACGGCAATGCTGTTGTGTTAAAAAAAACTCAAAAAACACGTGCATGAACATTATCATTTATTAACGCTAGTGATGGGACGATACCAAAATCATAGGCTGCTTACTGTAAGCAAGGCTCCCCAGATTTTAAAATATATAATATAACAGACTACAGACAGTTTACTCTCAATCTCCCAAACCATTGTTGTTGGTTAGTCCTATTAGCATCAAGTTACCGAAGGAATTGTAAGCTGAGGGGATCGTATGGAATAATAAAATGTACCGTGTGCAGTGTCCAAACTTGTTGTCATTGGCAACCATTCATCCTTCAACCTCATTTTGACTATTACATGTACTGTACTACTGCTTTGTTCTCATTTTTTCATTCATAAGAAGTGGCCGTGTGCAAAAGCCATTTAACTATTGGTTAGAATTAATTAAAATATGTCAAAGTTGAAGGTTCAAAAGTTCAAAAGGAGTACCTAATTTTTTTGTGAACGTTTATATAACATGATAGTTCTCTTTGTTATGAGTCATATATAGGTCACGATAGACCATTCCGAGTCCAGAAGAGAATGATTCGGGGACAATGAGGGGATGTGTAGGCTACTTATTTGTGTAGCTTGTAAAGAAAATCAAGCAAGTCGCTTCGAAGGCACAGTATCGCTCAATCTGGGAATCACCGCAAAACGGCGTTATATTTAAACTTAAACGGTCTTTAAAAACGAACGGTCTTAACAACCTTAAGAAAGCGTGAAGAAATAGGGTCCCGACATTCCGATACGATTCTGATTAATCGTCCCATCACTAATTAACGCACATCGCGTACATATAGAAATTTCAAGCGCATGTTAATATTTTGCCGCCATATTGGTTTTCGCTTTAACTCGATCATCGGTTATGTCGATGCGATTTTTCATTCCCCGACGCCGTCGACTTAAGCGGTTTCGACTGTATTTTCTTTTTGAAATGTGCATGTTTTAAATCATTTTTTTTTTGGTAATCATTTAAATGTTTTTTAGTTTAATGCTGCACCCACTCTAATATCGTAATACGCGTGAAACCACGTAAAACGTCATTAATTAAAGTGTTGGTAATTTTATATTTAAGTGGAAATTTTATTTAAAGTTGCGCGTTTTGAATGAAGTCACATGTGTGACTCTCCTCCCCCCCCCCCGGTGCGTGACGTCATTTATGGGTGTCTCCTAAAAGGGCGGCATATTGGAGACAGCCCCGGGCGGCAAAAGCTCTAGCTGCGCCACTGACTAAGAGCATACATAAATTAGATCCTGAACAATCACAACATTTAAAATTAACTCATAGAAATTGATCATATTTTATTACTCATAAATTGACAGTTGTTGAGAATGAAAGGCTAAACTGTTCATGAACAAAGCAGAATTATCTAATGTCTTGCTGGATTCATTTTTACAAAACTAATATTTTTAACACAATAATAATATCAATACATTAATGTGGAAGCATTGGTGAAAATAAAGGCAAATTATATGATTTAATCTATCGTCAGTACATTTTCAACTCAGCAATGTTTTTAATTTTCCATTTTTTTTTTTTTTAGCCAGTGTTGTTCTTTGACTTAAAGTTTTTAAAAATTTTGATGAATTCATTTTTAAGGACCCAATAAACCTTAAAGACTGGCTGGAGATTTAACCAACAGAAAATAAAATTTAAAAAACAGAAATAAAAGGTGAACAAAAATGATGGTAGACATAGTACAGAAGAAATGATTGTGTATTAGGTAAGTACACAAATAATTTATATTACTATTGATACAATCAATTGAGTTTTACTTTCTGCTGTCCTTTTATTTTGGTATACAGTTGTAGTTATCAAAGTCTCTCTCTATGTGATATACTTCATGTAGCAAAGAAAAAATTTAATTCTAAGTAGAATTATTTCATAAGAAATAAAAGTTCAAACCTTTTTTTATTAAAAAATTGTAACAATATTATATTTCTAATTTCCACTTAATAAAAGATTTTTTTTCTCTTATTTCACGCAGGGAAAAAATCTATAATGAAGCAAAGACCTGATAAAAAAAATATTACAATGTAGGCAGAAAGTCTACTATTGAACATGACTTAATCAGATCTCTGTAATAATGATCATATTCTTCAATGCCAATAAATTATATAAAAAGACAAGTACCTCAATATACATTATTAACAAATATAAATAAAGAAAAAATTTAAATGCTATTGTGGATGGAATAGATGAAGCTTCATTAACAGAAAACATTGGTGCGATGGAAGAATAAATATGAAGAGAAGAAATTGTCATTTCAAGATCAAGAGTGACACATCATTAGAAGGTAAGGGTTCACCGACAAAATGACCCCTGTCAAAACAGCCCCAGAACAAATCAGCAATGGAATAATAGATGTTAATGGAGTGAAAATACACTCAAATATATTAGTATTTTTATTCACTGATTCAGTGTCAGTTTTAGATCACAAGAAACAGTAATAATAACATTACAAGAAACAATTTAATGACAGCAACTCTCTATGGTACCAAGTCACAATTGTTTGTTGAGAAGAAATGATATAATAACATCACAAAAAATAATTGTATGATTTTACCACTTTCTTAAAAGGTTAAAAGGTTGAACAACGGTTAAAATGAAAAAAGTTGTAAATTTTGTGTTAAAAATTAGGGCTGTTATCGATTAATTTCAATTTAATAGTTAACTTTTGAAAAATTACCGAATAATTTATAGATAATTTTGAAAAAGCTGAAAATAAGATTTATGATGTCATTAAACTGAAAATTTCATAAAATGCCCATTACATAAATATTTGATAAAAAAATATATGTTTAAATATAAGTAGTCCAATTGAATGTCAATGAATTTTAACTTAGTCATTGTTAATTAAGTAAAAGCAATGTTTAATTTTTGTATATCATTCTCCTTATTAAACAGCTTATTTTAAAGTTTACTCGTTAAAAATCTTATTTTTTAAATGGAGAAGTTTGTACATAAAAAAGAATATTATTTATTATTAATAATTATTTATTAATAAATAAAAAAAATTGTTGAAAATATTTTCTTAAATTTTAATCGCTATTTTATCGATAAAAATAATGTTAATTGATAAATCATTTTACCAATTAATCGAGAAATTAATAGTTAACGTTTTGTCAGGGCCATTTTGTCCAGGGCTGTTTCGATGGGTCACCATGGTAAGGTATTATTTAATTTTTATAACATCTTATAAAAAAAAAATTATAATGAAGAGATTCTTGAAGGTATTTTATTCAAATACACTTATAGGGAGAAAAAGGGTTATTGACTCAATATCTACAGTATTGTTTTAATAAATAAATACAATGATTGTTGATATATTTTTACAATTATGATGGATATCTGAGTTTAATGAAATTAGATTTTATAGTTGAATGGCATTCATTATAGGACATGACATAAATTTATATGATAAACTTACTCAAATTTCAAGATAACACTTTTGATAGTTGCCAATGCTGGAATCAGATTTGACTATAAGACAATTATTATATGTTCTCGTTTCTTTGGGAAAAAACAAAGAAGGCAAACTAAATATTTCTGTGATTGCTAATCGTCTTCATATGTAAGCAAAAATGATCCTTAATATTTGAAAACAAACTGATTTCAAATTATTTATGAATCTTAAACATTTTTAGAGGTATTTTAACCTATGTTGGATTTTCAGTAGATATTACACAGTACATGCAAACATAAAAAACCCCCACTTGTTTGCTTATTCATAGCATCATAGTGTAATTTACTTTGTGATACTTGTTATTTAGTATTTCAAGGAGTAGCACTTTCAAGCTACTCAATAAATACAGAGGAAATGCTTGTTGTTCATACCAGACTGTATTTTCATTGATTCATTTGTATGAAGCAATGTGACATCTACGGCAACATTAAAACTAGATAATATCAGGGAGTTGTGTTGTATAAAAAAAACAATTGTACAACATTTATTGGAAATAGCTGATTGAAACAATTTATGCAAACTGATTGAAACAAGATATTGTACCATGTCTACCAATATAAAAGTAAACATTGTATGGCAAAAGGCCACAACCAAATGAGATTAATTAATTGCTTGAAATAACAAAGTCATAGCATTTTAAACCCCTTAATGAAAAACAAGAGTAAAAAATGTCCTATTTCCGGTGATCCTATCGAGCTGAAATTTTGCACAGAGTCTTTTGTTACCTAACTAAGTCTTCTATCAAAATTTCATATCTGTCGAATGTACTGTAAATAAATTAATGAATTTTTAGATTTAAATTATCTCTATGTAACATATAAATGTTTGTGCTACTCAGTCACATGGTGCGTATTATTTTGAACATAATCAATACTTTTAGTTATATCTCATATATAACGGATTTATAGTCAAAACTTCGTTTTTACGGGTTTTTTATTTCTAATTTGTTTATGTTTGTCATAACAGCTTAACAGATAAAATATTTCAATAAAAATAGTAGAAACCCTCTGAATAGGTTAAAAAAATCAAATTCCAAGTCTTTTTGTGTGTGCATAAAAGAAGAATAAATAAATAATAAATACATTTTTGAAACAAAATGTTAAATAATGACTCATGTCTATTTCAGTTCACAAAATAAATAGCCATCTATTAAAAAACTTAACAGCCATATTTTGTAGTTATTGAAATGGTAAGATGAAAATTGTGATCATTTCTTGTCAGAAATATGAGGAAGTTTTTAACCTCACCACACTTTGCTGGTCTGCATTACTGATTTAAAACTAAAATATGTTTTTTTCAGAGAATGCACTGTCTTTTGATGTACATGCAGATATTATTGAATTTAAACCTTCAAGGACGAATGAACTTGATTGACTGTTTATTTTTGTGTATCACATGCTTCAGTCCGAACAAAAGCCATTCAAGGTCAAATGTCCAGTTTTTACTTAACCAGGCAGGATTTAAGTTTGACTTTCTTGTTTCCATTAGATAAATCATTAACCACCACTTTCATGACCAATGGAATTCCCTTAATTTTGTATTCTTTGATTTTTGTTTTCCTTCGTATTTTCAGGGGAATTCAAGGCAGGCACAATTATTATTAATTATTCAATGGAAATATTGTTAGTTTTCCATATCACACAATACATCACAGCTTTATTTCAAGGCTTGGAAACTCCTCATCCTATTCCTCAATCTGGCATTAGTCCATGATGGTTGACTTCACACACCTGGCATTAGTCCATGATGGTTGACTTCACACATCTGGCATTATTCCATGATGGTTGACTTCACACACCTGTCTCAAGTATTGCATGTTTACTTAAACGTTCAGCATCTAATCTTTCCCAGCGTGATCTGTTCTCTAATAAACCATCCAACATTGGCTGGAAGCAAACATCCATTTTGACTAAGGCCTGGATTTGGAAGTTATAAAATGTTAGTTAACAGATCTGATTTTAAAAAGTACATCTTAATTTATTTAATAAAAATTGTGTGTAATCAACAATCACATTGTTATCATCATCTACTAAAACTATGACAACTCATTTGTATATACAATGAAATTAGCTGCTCTTTTGGTGTTAGAATTTTGTTTTTAAACAAAATTAAAAAGCGAAATAAGTTGTCATCACTTCCCCAAATTTTATTTTCCACACCACAGTGAATTATGTTACCCAAGGGGCCATCCATAAAGTACGTCATGCTCCAGGGGGGGGGTGTAAGAAAGTGTGACATTTTGTGACAGGTGGAGGGGGGTGTCCAGCAGTGTGTGACGTCATGCCATTTTATATTAAATTTTAATTATTTAGTTAATAAAAGCATGATTTTTTTTTGAAAGTGTGACATACTTTAGGGGGGGGGGGTCTAAGATTTGTGACAGGGGGAGAAGGGAACTTAAAAATTGTCAAAAATAGAATGATATACTTTATGGACTGCCCCTTAATCTAATATCAATTTTCAAGAGTAAATTTGCAATTTAAAATTCTTATGTCATAGACTCATTTATAAATTATAATTCATACATAAGACAATAGGATTTTAAAATTAAAAAGTGTGTTATTAACACAAAAAATGGGAAATATAATACATTATACTTTTGTTCTAATTTTTTCAATACATTTATAATTACTATTGATCTCACTTTGTAGAGAGGTAGACATATCCCATCAATCCAAGCTAATTGGAGATTGGCCACTTCATCTCTCTTCTCTCTGTCCATGCACGCCTAAGATCATACATTTTAGAAAATTCTAATATTTATTCATTTAAAAAGACTGATGTCGTGTTAGAAAGCTTTAATATTTTAATGACTTTTTTCTCCCAATATGATAACTACTAAGTGATAAAAGCACTGTTAATTATCTACTTTAAGTTGAACACATAAAATATGAAAATACAACTAAAAAAAAAACAATTCTTGTAATATCCACACCAGCGGTATGAAACTTTATTCGGTTGAAACTAATTATTTGAAGTGTTCATCTTACCTGAGGCTGAATATTTAATTCATTTTTCTCTTTGTCACCTTGGTCAAAAAATTCTGTGATGACTAAGTCTGACACCTGATGAGAAGACAATTGTTTGTTGTTTTATTTATGGTTGGCATTTGAAAAGTTCACCTTAAACACATAAAAGTTATTTTCTAAAGAAAATCTTTTTTGTCTTATATTTTATTAAATGACATTACTACAGTAATAAAATGACAACATAGAAGATCTTTGTTTGATTTAAAGAATTAAAAGTTTGAGCGTTGAATAAAAATTAATACAATTTTTTATCGAACAGTTAATGCACTAAATATTTTATACCCGCAAGATATTTGTTTAAAACATTATTTCTGTCAGTAATTTTGCCTTAAGTGCCCTTAAATAATTTTATTATTATGTTTTTATTACATTCTTCCAAGCAAATATTTCTTTAATAGCTTATAGATTAAACAAAACATATTTTGGGGAAATCTAATACATCTAAAATCATCCCTGAAAAGACTTTCACTCTAGTTTTTAAATCTCTCACTTTTCTTTGAACATCCCATGGCTTAGTTATAGCGGCAATATCACAGGCTGTCATTAGAATACTTCGGAATATTTCTTTAGAATCTTTGTCATCATAAATCCTCTGACCACAATCAACCATAGCGAAGAACTTCGCCCTCAGTCTGGGGAATAATAAAACAACAGAATCATTGCCTGTTAAAATATCCTTAAATATTTGGGGACTAATGCAAACAATAACATTTCAACACTTATAGTAAATGATATCTACTAAATTGGGTGACGAAAACCTTTTACAATAAGTATAAACAGTGGTGTAGCTGGGATTGTTGTCACCACCTCACCCCCCCCCCCATCAGTAAACTCAAGATGTAACACCGACACCTCCTCCTGTTGTATGTGAGAAATCTTGTTACATTATTAAAACAAGCACATACAAAAACATAATGATTTGAAAGTCATTGGATCAACAAAACTGACAAAGTTTAGTTATATCAATATAACAGGTCTCTTTATGCCATGTTTCTTTCCGTTCATCACAGTATTTTAAAATGATTGTTTTGTTAACTGGTCAGTGTTGTAACTCCACTGCCACTATTTTTGGCTTATGCTCTTGATTGTGAGAATTTTATACAATTATAATTTAATCCTATAGATTGGTACAATATTAAGTGTTATTAAATTTTTTTTATTTTTACTTAAAATCAACAGAGTTCATTATCCAACACTACAATTAGCGTTAGATTATAATCAACAATTTTTTTCTGCCCTCTTTGAGGGGTCAACTTTTGTTTTATTTCTATCAAATTGTTTCATTCAATGAAACACGCATTCAGTCTGGTTACCATACCATACTGTGGTCCACAGTGAAAATTTCAATATAATCCTTTATCCGCTTATGAATTCCTTAACTTATACAGAAGCTATTTCGCTCTACAACCCATACTTTTCAGTTTGGTTTCCCCGTGTTGAATGTTATCACTTGCACTCACCTAGTAACGCCTACAAGTTATAAGGATAAAGATGAGGATAAGGATATCATATCATAATACTTTGATTTAGATCTATTTGTTGGACATGAAATTACACTTCAGGGAATTTAACCAGGTTTAACTTTCAATAAATTAAAAGTAATCTCCCCTTTATTTCAAAAATTTTAACCAAAAATGATGTAACTTACAGAAGAACTCAGTAGATTTCATGACAGACGTCGTTATCAAGAACAATGAAAGAGACTTACTGTATGTGAAGGGAAAGATCTGTTGCCAGGATAGCGTGTTTGAGAAGCTTCGTAACTTCGCTAAAATCCACGGATCCCAGGTTGCCAAACAGATTTGTGCCCTGCTAAAGAACGAGGAAAGCGAAGTCAATAGTGCGCTCGCCTCACAAGTTGAGGGGCGTGGGACCTTGACCTATCCCACTTTAATGCCAAATGTTGATGTATGACTATCGCTATAAAATCCTCCGCCTACACGGAGAGGAGATGGGCGCCGCCAAGGTCTATCAAGCCCCGAGAAAGAACCCTTACAACCACAAGGTTATGGGACGACAAAAAAAAGGAGGGATTTGTTTGTGTTTCGTGCATAATAAACTCCAAATTTAATAAATATTTTTATTTCTGCTTATAATTTTCTAATTTTATGATCATCATTAACAATTAGTTCCATGTGTTGTTTTATATGCTTATTTAACAGATTGTTGTCTAAAACAATACCTGTTTATATTTCAAGAAAGACTAATACATCTAATGAAGCCAGTGCTAACGCACAGACTATGAAGAAAAAAATAAATGCAAGAAAACTAATAAAAGCAAGTAAAAGTTAAAAGATTACCCCACTGTTTAGAATCATAATGGCGTGGTTAAAATGATGATGTTCTAAGGTAGCACTTGTTCCATACAGCTGAGATAGAGCTGAGCTGGACCTGTTTAAGGAAACGGACAAAATTTTGCAAACAAAGATATTTATGTCAATTTCAAAGCTATTGCATAATTCATAATTCTTATTTTTTCTTTTAAAAAAATAAACAGAAAAAAAATCTGCCAGAAAAAATTCAATAAATCTTAATTGTTTTCTATAATTTTAAGAACTATTTTTTTTTTACACTATTTTATTTTCACCAAAAAATAAATAATAAAAATAAAAAATTTATTTAAAAAGTGCAATTTTTTTGAAAACCACAAACATAGTTTGAATTTATTATTTTTTAAAATTATTTTTTTGATGTTGACATTTAAAAAAAAAAAAATCTGACATTATTTTTTTATAAAGTTTATTGCTCCAGACTCCAAATCTAAATTGAGTTGTTCCTGAGAAACTCATCTCAATTTTGGTTGAGCTTAGTCAAAAAATTGTTTTGAGCTATTTTCCTTCTTATTACACATTGATTTCAAACATAATGAAAAGCAGTCAACAAAAACATATTTGATAAAAATTGGGTGTACATGTATTTTCTAAATAAAATATTAAACCTTGATTCTGGTTCGCACTTTAACTTTATTACCACTGATGTAATGCTTTAAAATACAAACGTTCATAGAATTAGAAGTTTACTTTTGTTGGAAAGCATTGTTGGTTCCTCTGTGGTCTAAGTCATGACACAAGCAAGCCACCAGAAGGGCGAGAGTCTCGTTGTCTGAGAGATTACAACGACATTGGCATTGCTGAGAGGGAAGAAAAGAATTAAGAAATGTTATTTACGTCCCTGTAATTACAGAAGTTTTGAATAGACTAGAGATTTTTTTAAAATGCCATAACAGAATCATTATAATTCATAATTATATCACCAGTACATATAAAAGATTTAATTCCATGTTTTATTATTTTTCTATAAGTATCGCACGACAGATTCAAGCGTATTGCCCAAAGCCAAAATAAACCCAACTTTGACTGCAATACAATCTTCGCCCATGAACAGTTTCCTGACATCCAAGTAGCTAAATATTTAAACAATGTGTAGCCTACGTGTATTTTGAACCATCATACAAAGGAAAAGAAGATTGAAGCACAGTGTTACGCTAAGGGCATAACTGAAATTTTTGGAGTTATTGAAGAACAAACAAAGAAATGTCAGTGGTTATCAGATCTCGTGAGGAGGAATAAAAGAAATTCATTGAAAGTTGCAGTTCGATTTTTCTACTCATTTATTGAACTTATGCTATAATAAATTTATTATGACGAAGTTCATTAAAAATAATTTCATTGAAAGTTTACTTTATTAAAAAGGCTTCTTCACCGAGTTCCCTGCAATTCTAAACTTTATTGTTTGTGTTTATATTATTCTAGCTAAGACTTAGGCGAGCTTTATGTATTTTATGGGTTAACAATCGATCCAAAGTTTTTTCGGCAAGCAAGCAAAAAATCAAGTAAACATAGGCGCCACGAGCTAATATAACATATTAAAAAAATAAATCATGTTAAGCCTGGTCCCTTTTTGGAGGACGTGTAAGCGCATTTTCGTATTATGTATCAGTACTTATGTTAGATATCAGCATTATGTAGTTATCAGTAATTGTGTTTAGATTTTAGACATATTTTTATGAATTTTCTTGTGTAATGAATATAACTGAAAAAAATTATTTAAAAGTCATTTCTTTACATTTTAAATTTTTTTATTTTCTCTTTAATCTAACTACAAGTGGTTTGTGGTCACTGAAATAGGACTCATAAATGAAACATTCTAAATTGTAATCAGCTAATCGCCCAAATACTCCATCAATTGTTGTTTGATAGATCGTGGTTGCCAATATTGTTGAAAGTAGTTGAATGTTGAAGCTTGTTTCGAAAAAGTTTTCAATTTCTGCCCCTGGGCCGCTAAGATCTTGATTGAAGTCATCACATATGATGACGTAAAACTCTCTAAACTTTTACACATATTCTAATGACGTCAACAAAAAAAAAAACTAATTCTTTTGCACGCTTTCGCACCACTAACCAATAACTTTAACTCTTCAATGCTTGAAAAACGATGTATTCGACTTCCGGCAATGGCGGCCGTTGCCTGCGCCAGTGTTATCTCTCGATTCGCAATGTTTTTTGGTAGTTTTAACGGGGTTTTTTAACGGATCGAGTAACTGAGTGTTGATGCACAAATGGCAGGTCAGGGCATACAAAAAACATATATACATCATGGGTCTAGGACTTATGGTTGCTGAGATCTAGGGTGATGACAGACGGACGGACAAAACGGTTGCATTAGCGCATTCGACTTCTCGAAAATGCGCTAAAAAACACTATTAATACGCCTTTTGTTAAAATAAAACTTACGCAAACTTAACCCAGCCTTTTTCCTTTCACTGTACTTTTTTAAACCTTCGTAGACTACGCACTGCTGAAAAGTTTTAATTTAATTACTACGTATGTGTTTTAAAGTCTGCTCGCTATTTTTCGATAAGTTCATATTTTGTTGACTGTTTTTAAGACTTACACTGATAGCTGTCCCATCCCACTTTATGAATGAGTGAATCACCCCCACTATTTCCAAACCAACGATGTCCAAGTCTTACACCCAGAGCTTTCCCAGACAATGAACAATAGTTTATTTAAACATACAAAACATCGCTTGTGTTTGGTCAAATATTTTTTTTTTTTAAAAGTTAGACAAAATTTAGGATTTATGTATTCTTGTTCAGGTTGCATTTTATGATGACCTAAAAAGTTATTGGGTTTTTGGTGGTGTTAAAAGTTTCCCAATGAGAAAACATGAAATCGTTGAGTCACTAATCCTCTTAGAGTATCTACTGGGCCGCGAGGCGGCACGTTGAAGCCACCGCTTAGGAATATCACATCCCTTTACTTCATCTTCATTGAATTCAACGGATGAGTGGAGCCGCAAACTCAAGAAACCCCAGATGCCACTTGTGGCACATTGTCTTTAAATCGTTTCTGTGGTTCATGGTGATGTTACTGTACGTAGGTACGGCTTCGCGATTTGCAGTGTGGTAAAAATGAAGGGCAAAAAGCTCAAAGGATCGATGGCTAGATGTAAGACCCCAAATCTCTAATTAATGTATCTATTTAAACTTGTCTCAGAAGTGTACTATTTATGGTATCGAGTGAATGTTGCGTAAAACATATGAAAATGAATTAGAAAGTCGCCTGTCACAAAACCGTGCGGCATAATCATCACAGGAAAATTACACGCTCGAAAGCCGTTTTTTTCACGTTCATTTTGACCATAAATATCAGCGTGACGTCACGGTTAATCCGCACCACTAAGTGACAAACCGCGTTTCCCCGTCTTACAAAATGACGTACTTTTTCCTCTCCCCTGCGGGCGGACAGTCGGCGCTGAGAGTAGCTAGTTAGGGTTAATTTTGCGACATAAGGTGCTCTGTACTCGTTGACAGCCATTGATCCCCGGCCTCGCGCGCATTGACGTCATGCAACGCTAAAAAACGCTATCGCCCCATTAGCCCCAACACCAGGGGTATTGACAAAACCAGGGGTATCGAACTCGGGGCTTTCGCCGCGTACAATGGGCTGTTTATTCACAGGGATTCGGAGGCCTGCCGCCCATGCGCCCAAGCAATCTCTTTAGGAATCACTTGTTGCCCGTCGGTATTTTCTTTGTTGACTGTTCAAATAGAATTATTTAGGCGTTCTTTCGTTTGTTCTATTATTGTTCCATTAAACTGGTAACGTAAAGGTTGTTATTAATTTAAAACATGGCAAATGAGCTTTTATTAGAACCTATTCTTTGAACTATGTCATAGAATATTAAAATCACGGTAGGAAAGTGTAAGTGTAAACAGGGGAACTGTAGGACAGTGTAAGTGTAAACAGGGGAACTGTAGGACAGTGTAAGTGTAAACAGGGGAACTCTAGGACAGTGTAAGTGTAAACAGGGGAACTGTAGGACAGTGTAAACAAGGGAACTGTAGGACAATGTAAACAGGGGAACTGTAGGACAGTGTAAGTGTAAACAGGGGAACTGTAGGACAGTGTAAGTGTAAACAGGGGAACTGTAGGACAGTGTAAACAGGGGAACTGTAGGACAATGTAAACAGGGGAACTGTAGGACAGTGTAAGTGTGAAAAGGGGAACTGTAGGACGGTGTAGTGTAAACAGGGGAACAGTAGGACAGTGTAAACAGGGGAACTGTAGGACAGTGTAGGTGTAAACAGGGGAACTGTAGGACGGTGTAAACAGGGGAACTGTAGGACAGTGTAAACAGGGGAACTGTAGGACGGTGTAAACAGGGGAACTGTAGGAAGTACACAAATTGTCGAAGTTAAAACATTGATCGGTGGTGAATAATTTATTCGAGTATTGAACTCTCATATCTATTTATACTAGAGTGGGGGGTGGGTGGGGCGTGGTGTGGGAAGGGCCCTTAAAATTTGATGTTTCGTGTCCTCCTTGATTGTGTTATTCCTCTACAATGAAATGTATTCAGTAACGTCACCAGGGGGGTGCGCACCGCCCCGGTCGACACCATCATAAGGGTGACATAATAGGTGTAAAGTTCTGAATGTTCTGATAGACTTGGAGGAGGTCTATGGAGTAGATTGGGAGGGGGGACACCATAAGCTATGGCACTGGGTGCTAGACCCTAGTGACGCCTTTGAGTGTATGATTTACTGTCAGATATTTTTTCTACCCCCACCCTCTTCTCTTAACCAACAAGTGGTTGCCTGTGTCATTCATCAGCTCTTAACACGGAGTATAAACATTTGAACATTTTAAGAATATTTTCACGAACTTTCACTCACAAATTGATGCAGGAAAAATTCAAACATGGCGAGAGAAATGAAAATGCCACTGACAATTAAAATGATAAACATAACTTGTCACGTTGACCGTTAAAATGACAAACATAAAATGTCACGCTGACCGTTAAATGACAAACTTAAAATGTCACACTGACCGTTAAAATGACAAACTTAAAATGTCACACTGACCGTTAAAATGACAAACATTACTTGTCACACTGACCATTAAAATGACAAACATAACTCGTCACACTGACCATTAAAATGACAAACATAACTCGTCACACTGACCGTTAAAATGACAAACATAACTCGTCACACTGACCGTTAAAATGAAAAACATAACTCGTCACACTGACCGTTAAAATGACAAACATATCTTGGCACACTGGCCGTTAAAATGACAAACATAAAATGTCACACTGACCGTTAAAATGACAAACATAAAATGTCACACTGACCGTTAAAATGACAAACATAACTCGTCACACTGACCGTTAAAATGACAAACATAACTCGTCACACTGACCGTTAAAATGACAAACATAAAATGTCACACTGACCGTTAAAATGACAAACATAACTTGGCAGACATTGAAGGCGTGACGCCAGTTGTGGTAGGCGACATTTCTGTAGTTCTTCCTAACGGTCAGCAACCAGCGACACAATGTCTGAAATAATCAGGAGCGACAACCTTGTTAATATAGTGTAACGGCTAGTGGTCAGCTGGAGATGTAAACACAAGTGTCATTTGGCTACGGCCATGTGTCATCTACAAATGTCAATACATGAGTAAATTGGCTGCAGATATTGGTTACCTGGAGATGGAATTACAATAATCTTATGTAAAGAAGGGGGTGTCTGTGATATATACGTGGAAACTGATTGAAGGATTGTTTGAGAATAATAAAGCTATTTAAAAAAAAAAAAAGACCATGAAGGTCCAAGGAAGCAAGTGAAGTAGTGTTCACAAGTTTCATTGACCACTAACGAGCGGTTCGGTAGTCCAACGCGCTACCACTTGGACCACCGCTACCACTTAGACCACCACTACCACTTAGACCACCACTACCACTTAGACCACCACTACCACTTAGACCACTACTACCACTTAGACCCACACTACCACTTAGACCACCACTACCACTTAGACCACCGCTACCACTTAGACCACCGCTACCACTTAGACCACCGTGCTACCACTTAGACCACCGCTACCACTTAGACCACCGCTACCACTTGGACCAGCGCTACCACTTAGACCACCACTACCACTTGGACCACCGCGCTACCACTTAGACACCCGCGCTACCACTTAGACCACCGTGCTACCACTTAGACCACCGCTACCACTTAGACCACCGCTACCACTTAGACCACCACTACCACTTAGACCACCACTACCACTTAGACCTCTACTACCACTTAGACCACCACTACCACTTAGACCACAGCTACCACTTAGACCACCACTACCACTTAGACCACCGCTACCACTTAGATTACCGCGCCCCCAATAAAGCTATATTGATTATATAATCTCAGCCTATACTGAGATTATATAATAGCAATTAAGACTGACGTAGAGAATATTTTTACATACTAAGAATATTTTTTTTAATGATAAGAAAAACAATCAAATCAATAAAAGATAAAACTTCAAAATATTTACGAATCCTTACTAATTATATAACTAATATGAAATGTTTAGTATTTTTAAATAGCATAATGTTTCATTCAATTATAACTACCCGCTACATTGAAATAGTAATTTAGCTAAGGGGAAAAAACAACACATTATAAACGTCAGTAGTCAAATGATATCCTAAAAATCATGCTTAAAATAGAATGACTGTGTTATTTCCGGGGCGTGTTCTTGTGTTATGATGACCGGCCAATGATTACCTCGTGGTCGATGCGGAACTTCTTGATTAAGCCTAGGTCATTGAACATTCGAATGGACGCCATCATCATCTCATCATTGTCCAGGGAGAAATCGTTGAAAGTGAAATCTTGGAGCTTAAGCTCAAAGACCTCTGGCAGTCGCTGATCCTGTAAGTAATTGCAATGAACAATTTCAGAATCAATCCCCATGTATAGAACAATGTCATTAATCAGCATTTATACAGAAATAATTTATCAGTCAATACAATACGGAACAATTACACCAATCTACATATATACTGAACAATCACATCAATCCACATATATAAAGAACAATCACATCAATCAACATATATACAGAACCACTCTTTCGCACTTCTCTCTAAGCCTATGCAAAGAGACAACGAAAAGTAAATTTATACCAACTAAAATATGACTCAAACTATTACCCTCAATTTAATGACTTCCTCTTGGGGTACTGACGCATGGTAAGACAGCACCTGTAAATATTTAGCACTTTAAATATCAATGAATTATCGTTGCTTTTATTTAAAATTGAATTTATTTGAATATGTTTTAAATACTCATGTTTGGGCATACGTATAACAGCCTTTAACTATTTGTGTACCATAAGGAGATCCATACATTTTTACACTGAAAATTTCACTGCGTACAAGAATAAAATTCGTAGATTACTTGTGTACAAGAATATTACCCTCACGTAAAATATCCATATTAAAACCCGTCACTTAATTATAAACTAAGTGAAACACTCTCAAACTAATTCTGTAATGTAAATACACCCCTAATTATTTGTGTACATGACCTACGTCCTAAAACTAATTTTGTACGAGAAATAAACATGTGTCTTAATTTATGCAGGAATAAAAGCCTGGGAAAGATTGGGAAGAGGGGGGGGGGGCTGTACAAAGAATTTTCTTGACATAAGTGTAAAATGAATCAACACACGTCACAAACGGCAATATTTTATGATTTATAACAATTTGATAGAACTACATATCACCTCTTAAAATGTATAATCTAAATATTCAAAATATGCCTCATATCAGAACCCATTACACAATACCACTACCTAACATCAGTTACCTCCAAGGCCACGGCTTGTCTAGCTGCGGCCACAGACACCTGCTCGTATAACTGACAGTTGTTGATTCCAAGACCACAGAAAATGGCGAACGCCTGAAAAATAAAACGTCAACAGGGTCACTTCCCGTAATGTTTAGACCATTGCAATATCTGGCTGAAGCTTACATGGAAGTGGGTAATATGAAATTTGTGTTTGATCGGCCCCAGACGCCTTACATAGCGAAAATGATGAATATTTTAGATTGATATAAATTTAAGCGAATCGTAAATCAACCAACGCATAATAAAGGACACATTTATTTGGTCTGACGATCGCGTTGTTAAATCCTCAACTTTGACAGAAGAGTTATCCTCGGATGGCTGTTGTTATATTTTGTGGCCTTAGGGCGATAGCTCCCCATATCCTTCCTGAGGTTAGAGATGTTCGTAATCCTCCTGCCTTGACCTGTGACGCCTTCCAGCACGAACTGAGTGTTATAGTGTCCCATGAATGAACTCCTGTGCCACACTTAAGATAAGCTAAACACTTCATCATGCACTGTGCCGGATTTTAAAAAAATAAATGTATAAAAGTTCTTTTGTCACGTGTTACAACGTGAGGTCATCAGGGTCAGCTATATGGTACCAGTCAATAAGACCAGGAATTCCGCAGGTCTACAAGCTCCGCAGGTCTACGAGCTCCGCTGGTCTATGAGCTCCGCAGGTCCAACAAAGATCGGCGTAGGACAGATGAGTCGTGACTCTAGTCGGGACTAGCGGTTAATACGCAGATTGATCCCTCTGTCAAGTGATGCGTGACTGTGACGAAATTTATGGAGCCCCCGTCACTTGCACGAAATAACAACAAAAACAAAAGGGAAGTCACTATGGACGGATCACATAACGGGTCAAGGTTGCTAATTAGGTATGCACCGGAGCACATGACCGGTCAAGGTTGCCCGATAGTGAGGCCGACAAGCAACATCCAATCAGGAAGAGCTGCATAAAATTACCCGACATGTATAAAGGTTAACACACCAAAGCAACTCGCTCTCTTTCATCCGCTCAAAGGATTGCAGAGTGCGGTGTCTTACGTGAATTCAATTCACCGAACTACATCCATACCCATCCTTGTAGTGGGAGAGCCGGCATTATTCTCGTTGACCAGAATCTATGTAAGTTTGAACTCTAACTTGTTTCCCTCGTATTTATAAATATATTTTACACCATTATTTAAATATTAATCTTTGTGCAATGTCGGATTGAAATTGTTGAAACATGTTGACCCCATGACACCATGCGCGGCCACGTGCGACATTGTACTTCTATTTTCATAACTAAATGGGATAACACGCGATCCATCAGGTAGATGGATCGAATTATATTGGTGTAATCAATAACATTAATGTATTTATACCACCATCCACTTACAAGGTGTCAGCCAGATAGATCTGCCCTGTGGTGGTGGCAATGAAATATTATTTCAGTCTTATGTGCGGAATATATTAAATAACCATGTGTTTTATGATAATGTATCCTGATCCCCTTTTGGCACCTTGCTCTGAAGGCTCGGCAGCCGAAAGGGTGGATTAGACAGACAAGTGGAGAAACTACCCATATGTGTATTCCTTCTATCTTAGTCTGGCTTCTAGGCACCCGCCTGTACTGGGAGATAACACGAACTCCGGACAGCGACCCTGCCCAACAAAGTGTCGACATATTTGGACCAAGAGCTGGACTCACCGCTATCCACGCGACTTGTATCAGACCCCTACCTCACCCCTGCACCGATCGACAGGACCTGAGGAGGACAACTCATCCTTACCAGCCTTACTCCTAACGTAACGCTGACGCCAACCGCACTGGTTGATGCCTATACACACCTTACAAGTATAGAAGCCGGTCATTCACACTTCCGTGATCACCGAGGTCACCTGGGCCATAGGTGAAGCAACCCACTGAACAGGAAGCATGCCGAACTACCCACCTCACGGAGCGGGGCGCGACGAACCGGAGCTACACACAACAAGGACCGTGCAGAACCAACCGCCCACGGAGCGGGGCACGCTAACCTTGAATTTGAGTATTAACCCTATAATCACTATTATAATTGATTTAAGTCTAATGATGATGAATTTAGGCCAAACCGGAACTAGTTTCCGCTTATTGTAAATAATGTATAATAAATTATTGTTACATTTTCACTATTTAGTTTGTTGATTATCGTTTGCAAGAGATCACTAAAGTGTGTGCGTGTAGGCGAGAGGGGATAACTTAATATTACACCCCTAGACGACTTGTCAAACAATATTCACATCTTTCTCGCCACAGTGACCAACATTTTACATGGAGCTATGTCCTAGTATTATAGTAATAATATAAGCACCAGCAGTGCCAGTAGTCATTTATTTAATGTATGTCACCATCTCAAAGTGAGTGCTATAGTTATCTTCCTTTATAGCGTCTGTATGTCACTTGTATCACGAACCTGATATTGTTTGTTATTTTTAACCAACAAAGTTGCTGATGTTCGTTCTGAACCTGACAGCTTTGAATGAACACATATTGATTTATCTCCTTCTTTGGCGGTGAGTTCAACATTTGACAGGTTCCAGCCTGTTACAGAAAATGAGGTCAAAAATGTCATTCTGAAAACGAAACCAGCGTCGTGATCTCTAGACCCCACCCCGGCCCACCCCCTAGAACTGAGTTTAAAGAGAATTAGTTATAGATGTAGATCTAAAAGTTTTTCAACTTATTTACTTTCAATATTTCTTAACATCCGAAAAATTGGGTACATTTCTTTAAAAACAACTGTTGTGCTAAATATAATCAATAACAGAATTGAATATCTCGATGAAGCAAGAGTCCTCACGTGAGGGCGCTAGAAGTCTCTTTGTAAGTACTAACACTACGAGTAGTGCAGGAAGGTTCTAGAAAAGTCGAACCAGTTCTGAAATTTTAAGTTTATTCAAAAATTAATGCGCGCACGCGAAGGTTTAGTCCAAATTAGAGAATGCGCGATGATAAATGACGTCATCAAGAGTTGAACAACTAAACATTAGGCTGTTATACAAAATTATAGATAACACTTACTTGGTATTCATCACTGGTAACAGAATAATTTATCTTCCAATTTATTTTATTGTTTATTAATAATGACATATTGATGTTTCTTAAAATCAAAACACACGCAGTGTGTATATGTATGTATGTGTGTGCCCGTGTGTATTAAATTCGAATTACTTATATGTTTTAGAAAGCTGGCGTCAGCTTTTGAAGGTGACATAAAACCATAATTTGGAACATAATCATAGCTTAGTATGGTTAATGATTTAAAAAATTATATGTCAATTAGAGCAAAATTATGGCACGCGTGCCAAAGTTGGCACAGTGCCCATCAGTCGGCACGCGAATAAAATATTACTCTAGGCCTGTTCAAGTACACATTTTTTTATTAAAACTCGGTCTAGTCACAACTTTCAAAATCTTTATACATCGCTAAAATTAAATTATGAGTTCGCCAAATAAAATAGTTCGTGACGTTAGTCTCCATGTTTATTTAACAAAGTTTGATTAAAAATTTGAACATGTGAACGGAACAAAAATAAATAATCACAATATAATGATACTTAAGGTAATTTAAGTAATGTTTAAATATGTCCTTGAATGTTACACTCACTAACTTATCGCATTACGCATCTGGCGTTTGACCTAAGCAATGCATAGAGATATAATTTCATATGTGTATCGCCAAAGAAATGATATACATATTTATTGACCCCATTTAAGATGTTTCAATTGTTTGGGCAAATCATATTTATTGTTACATGATAAAGAATATGCCAAAGCTGAAGAAGTTAATTTACAGACGTATATCTAAGATAAGATACAGACGCTCCTTCTATAGAGAAGATAATTGCGTCCACAGACCATGAGAGATGATCTGTTGGCAAGTGATGCAGCGGTCACAGGCCACGGCTATAAGGGTTCCACGCATTACCCAGCCCTATTGTCTATTTCGGTACCCTTCGCGTGGATTCGAACTCGTGACCATCGGTACGGCAGTCGAGCGCGCTACCCCTCGACCACTGCGTCCCAGACTTGTTGCAGACTTCCGGTGACATTAAAACTTACATTGTTAAATAAATTAAGGTTTTCAAATCTAACCTTATTGCTTGATATTTTACTGCGGCCCACTAACCTGGGGTCGGGGTATGGGTGGGTGGGTTATGTGTGTCGGGGGGAGGGTAGTGTTTGCTGCTGCCTTCATTGTTTATACAGGTATTTAAGATTGATATGATTTTATAGTTTTAATTTAATAGTACTTAAACATGCCTTCCAAATAAAATACTGTAACACAAGAAGTGATTTAAACATGATTAAATATTTTAATCATGTTTAATTAACTAAAATGTAAAATCAATGAGACGGTTCCATTTGTGAGCAATGGGAGACAATGCCACCAAAAGTTTATTGCTTATGTCCATTTTTTTCCCGTTGATTTCTCTTCGTTCCTCTCACTGCATAAAAACCCCGCTTCACAAAGATAGGATGTCGGAAATGGCAAAAGGACTATAATTGCTTTGGTGGCAATGTCAGGATATTCAGGAATGACTTTAATCCAGAACACTGAAAGAATTGATTTCTCGACCGTAGTTTTAAAGCCACCATCAGATGCTATCTCGAGTAGTTGAATGACTTCTTGAGCAGACATACTAGATTCGCTGGTTTCATAACAAATGGGTCACGGATACGATCCCTACCATGAGTTTTGGGGTATTTTGTTGTCTGGAAGTAGCGCTCAAACTCTTTTAAAAGCAAAGACAGGTCAGCGTAAAACAACTGTGACAAAAAGTTCTCAGGCTCAGGTTCATGCCCAGTCTCGCTTACAATCCCCCGGCTAATATTTGAAACATATCCAAAATGCTTTTGTTCAAGCGCTGTTCCCGCAACTCCAGGTTTAGCTTTAAATGCAGCTACTTTGTCAGCTAACTTTAAAACAGTTGCCATTTTCCCCAGAAAAGACAGATTGAGTTAATTGAGCTGGCAGAATATGTCACACGGGAAAGCGAGATTTGTAACCCTCGTCGTTGAAATGTGCTGCCAGCGGTGAGGTCTTTTCTGAGAGAAATCTTTGCAATGGCTCTCGTTATTCAAATACTCTGTTTAGCGATTTTCCTCTTGACAACCATCCTATTTCTGTGTACAAAAGGAGGCAATCTATGCCCATTTTCTCACAAAGCCGCTAAACAGGCGTAAGTTAAGGACGTGTGCCTTGATGTGGTTAATAACTCTAACGATGTCAATAAATACACTATTAGACTCAGGTGACACTTTTCCGCTTGCCAACATTGTGATTGTTACAATGCGTAGGTTTACTCTCAGGGGCAACCTCCTTAATTCGAGCTGCTGAAACAGACGAGTTGGCACTCTGCTATAAATAAGTGTTGTTGTTTTTTTAAATTTGGGGCATGGGGCTTCAAAATGGTTCGCCACAATTTTTCTACGTTGTCCTGTAAGAAATCTATGCTTGATATGAATGTATCAACTCATTTTTCAATATTTGATTTCTTTGATTGATTTTGTTTATTACTGCTACCAAGGACTTGAAAACGGCATAAAAACACGAATCTTCAAACCTTACATTTCAAATTTTTCTTCAAATGATGGACGTGGCTTATGCACAACACCCATATATGCTTTTTGGGGGATAAATTGTAATCAGGATACGAATGTCTTAAATTGAATGCATTTATAAATTTATTACGTGTGCTACTATTTTGATGTGAGACTATGTGAGCCCAGCTGCCTGCACGGCTACTGCGCTATATAAATTATTAAAGTATATCATTATAATAAAAATTATTTTTAAAAAAATAAAATCGAACATCAATGTTTAGAATTCCATGTTTACCAATAGTTTAACTACTTTAACCTTAAATACAATAAGTGGCAGCGCTAGTTAAGAAAATGGCGTGAAGCAATGGCGGATGAACTGACACATACCAAAGAATTTTTTGGTATTAATTAAAAAAAAATAATTAAAAAAAACAACAGAACGTTTTTTTCAAATCTACGGTTTTTCAGAAATGATTTCATTGTCTTCCTAAGTTCCTAGGTAGTAGGGGGAGGTAAGAAATGGTAAGAATGATATCAGCTGATTGGTTTTGTTTATTACTGTTACTAAGTTCCTAGGTAGTAGGGGAGGTAAGAAATGGTAAGAATGATATCAGCTGATTGGTTTTGTTTACCTCAAAGAGCAGGTCATCGTGGTCATCAAAGGGCAGACCGTCAATTCTGTTGACAACCTGGGCAACACCTGGGAGTAGAGAACATAAGAGAATGTTTGAGAGATGGGAGGAAATGAGAGAATGTTTGAGAGATGGGATACATTATGGAACAAAGGGAACAATGATTGGGAGATAATGAGAGAATGTTTGAGAGACGGGAGAAAATGTGGAACAACGGGAACAATGAATGGGAGAAAATAAGAGAAAAAAGGAAACACAAAATAACAATGTAGAAAAGACTGTTAGAGAAATAGGGTGATCATTTAGAGTGGCGATGTGAATATTTGTGGAGATAATGTGATCGTTCGAAGAGAGACTGTAATCATTGATGTATACAATACTATAAAATAAGAGACACAAAAACTTAATGTCAAGGTCGTATATTTAGCAGCGACACCTTGTGGAAAAAACCATTTGCAAAATCGAACATCAGTCAGATCTAAGAGTCCAGCGTTTTATTATTTTATAAACTGTAAGATAATTTTTATGGGCATAGTCCCCAAACTATAACAAGTGGGCAAGATCCTGCCCACCACAGGTCATTTATACGGCCGGAATGGTCACTGACTAAGTTAAAACAAGTGTGTGAGTTATTAATTCAAAAACTGGACATAATTTTCTCTCACTAACCAATACATACAATTTAATGAATTAATTACTTAAATAACGTCGTACGCTTCACATACGTTTCCAAGAACTTGTCTAAAAACATTGCACTCTCAGTCTTACTAAAGTTAGTTACAACATTTTATATAAATGTCTATACGAGGGAATATACCAGCAGATATCATCGCTTGTCGGCCAAAAGAGGTTTCCTAGTTACTAGACAAAAAGAATTTCTGCAGCAAAGTCACTGGGTTAATCTGGCCATGTCGGCCAAACGACTGAACGTCTGGACGTCTGGACGTCGTGGTGATGTGAGAATGACTTCTCTACTTTTCTCTTTATCTCGCGGCAAACGTCTCATCAATGAATAGCGAGCTTCACACGATTACAAATAAAATGACCTGGTTTATTTATTGATATAATTTAAAATAAAGTCTTTATGTTAATTTCACTTTAGCAACTAACCAGCACAAAATATTGAAGCATATAAAGCAGGAATCGAGGAAGAATATGTCCTCTCATTTTATTAAAAGTAAAAAACAATGAACATTTCTAAAGTTTATACAAATAGATTAAATATGTTTTATTTTTAAATGTTTTCTGGTTCCAATTTTACATATAACCTTCAATCTTTAAAACGAATTACGCAAGCCAATTAATTTTGCGCGGCCATTTAAATATAGTTTTATAAAATCAATATCCAATTTTAAAAAAATTCTAAACAACGAAAAAAAGTATTCGATTTTCTCTCTTTAGAATTAATTAGCCCAATCTGGCATAATGGTGCGCTTTGGAAAAACTGAATCCCTAATTTGTTTCATGCTCGTTAAATAAAGATGAATTTTTATGTAATGCCGATACGAAGTCAAGTGCAGAAAGTTCCTTTAGTCCGATTAGAGAACTTTAAAAGACATTATCAAACATTGTTGACACAATCAAGAGTTTTATTAATTTACAACGCTCCCCCCTGCACCCCATACCCGCGCCTCAAACAACCCGTACTGGCTATTTTGAGAATTGAAACACAAGAGTACAGAAGTGTATTGAACCAAAACTGAACTTGGATCAGTTCAGTACAATTCCAGCCCAATCGTAGGACTCGCTAATACCAGAATGATTAGTGCCTGAGCTCAACTGATCTAAGTGTCTAATATTGGCTGAGTGCGCCTATAATTAGAGCTACTCAAAAGTCCAGCTGTAAATAATAAACTGCTGCTCCGACCGGAACTATATGGCCGCTACTTCAGGACGATTTATACGACTGTTTAAAAAAAAAGGAAAAATAGACATCTAATCATGATTTACATCCATTTCATCATTACTTGAAAACATCAATCCAATTGTTATATTCGTATCATCAACACCCCACCAGTCGTTACATTCGTATCATCAACATACAACCAGTTGTTATATTCGTATCATCAACACCCCACCAGTCGTTACATTCGTATCATCAACATCCCACCAGTAGTTATATTCGTATCATCAACATACAACCAGTTGTTATATTCGTATCATCAATATCCCACCAATTGTTATATTCGTATCATTAACATCCCACCAGTAGTTATATTCGTATCATCAACATACAACCAGTTGTTATATTCGTATCATCAACATACAACCAGTAGTTATATTCGTATCATCAATATCCCACCAATTGTTATATTCGTATCATCAATATCCCACCAATTGTTATATTCGTATCATTAACATCCCATCAATTGTTATACTCCAGTAATATAAAACATCAATTCCAGTTGTTATTTTTAAGTGCTGAAACATTCCAAGCAAATGTTATATTTTAATTGCATACCTCCCCACCAGTTGTTATATTATACAACATCCATACAATTGTTGTAGTATTCAACATCCCAGAGTGTGGTTCCTGTGTATGCATTTGCAGAAAGGCAACTAAGGCCTTTCAATGATTTGTTTCTTTCAAATTAAAAAAAGTAGAGAAGCAGTAAACAACCTTATGGACACACGCAAGTAAACAGTTAGTCAAGTCTTCATATAGATGGCAGTAAACAACCTTATGGACACACGGAAGTAAACAGTTAGTTAAGTCTTCATATAGATGGCAGTAAACAACCTTATGGACACACGGAAGTAAACAGTTAGTTAAGTCTTCATATAGATCAGTGGTTCCCAAAGTGGTCCCTACGGACCCCCAGGGGTCCGCGGAACCGTTCACGGGGTCCGTGGACAATTAAAATTGATTTGGGGGTCCCTGAAAAACGTCAGGGGGTCCGCGGAAGGTTTTAAATTAGCATAAAATAATCAAATTATATTTTGTAATTATTACGAAAATAAACAATATGTAGCCTACTGTTGTAGTAATTTTTAAGGTCCAGAGTAAAATAAAGTTGGTTGACCTAAAAAAAGAAAAAGAACTACGATAATCCAACAGCTGTAACCAATCAAAATGCTTGGTTAATTCAAAGGTTTGTGAAGTTTAATGCGTGAGAAAGGCGGAGACCCTATATGTAGGTCATAAAAATAATCTTTAAACGGAAATGATTGCAGGGTTGGGTAAATTGTGACGTATCGGTAAGTTATATTTATCCGAGGCAGGAAGATTTCAGCTTTACATTGATACCACATTTGATATGATTTGACAATTCTAAATGCATGAATCAGGGCAGCAAACTATAGATATACGTAAGACACAATAATCTTCTGTACAGAAGGAGCGTCTGTAATAGATAAGATAAGATACAAGATTTTTCAAAATTCGACCAAACACCTTTTAGAGAGTTAGCAAAATAACATTTTAAAATACTTTCTAATATATATTCTGATAATTTTTTTAAAAAATGTAGTTAACATTAAAAAATTGTTTTACAAACATTATAAAAATGTATATTAAAACATAGAAATCTCACCTGCATCCCCCCTTTTTATTTTTAAAGTTTTAGATTGCGCAGTGTGAGACAGAATAGCAAAAATAGTTTTATACAGCTTTGCAATTATGATGCTACATGGATAAATTGCTTACAAGAAACCAGGAAATAGTATTTTACCAATGGGTCTTCTGTGTAATCAAACTTTGTTGAATGATTCTATGAAACCTTACAAGCTTGAGAAACTTTAAATGAAAATCCATGATGATAAGAAAAAAAAGATAAAGATTTAACGCTTTTAGAAGCAGTCCAAGACACATATTTGAAGGCACCCTCACTTCAACAACTCATGGGGACAACATCTAAGCGAGATGACTAGATGAGATAGACTGCGTGCGTCTTATAATAATTATATATTGATTGCAAAATCTGGAAAGCCCCACATGATTAGTAAAGAACTTATTTTACCAGCTGTCAATGAGGTGATCAACACTGTGTTGCACAAACCAGCTTTCGAAATCACAAAAAGAATTCCACTGAGCAATAATTTAGTCCAAAGAAGGATTAGCAAAGTTGCTAAGTGTGTTGAAAATTCTTTATTTGAGTATTAAAAAAACATTTGAATATTCTCTACAACATGCCGAGTCAACTTTACCAGGAAATGATGCTTTACGTTTAGCTTACGTAAAACTTTGTAAAAAAAGAACAATTTTGCAAAGACCTGTTGTTTGCTAAATGTTTGGAAACTGATACGAAAGGTGAGGCGTTCTTTACTGAATTAAAACAGATTTTTCAATGAAAAAGCTATAACTGAACTTGTATCATTTATGTTGCTACTGACGGTGCCACGGCAATGTCAGAAAGATAGCGAGTTTTTTCTGGCACACTTAAAACAAGCTTTACCAAATGTATGTTCAGTACATTGTGTCATTCATCGACATACTTTAGTTGCAAAAATCTTAGTGAATTTTTGCAGGGATCAATAGATTATGTAATTGGAGCAGTTAATAAAATCAAAAGGAATGTTTTCAATGAGATATTATTTGCTACACTTTGTTTGGGAAATGATGAAGACTATAATCGTTCACTGCTTCACACAGAAGAACATTTGTTAGCTAAAATTGTATGTTTAAATCGACTTTATGCTCTCTTATTAAGTGCTGGAATTCCTGGAAGGCAAAGACAATGATTTGAGATAATTTGATTATCTAAAAAAAAACGACATAACCCAAATGACATATTTGTTTGGCAAATTTAACAAAACTAATTGGAAACTACTATGTGACCAATAAAATTTAATCAAAACTAAAAGCGTAATATCTGCGTTTTGTTGCAAAACTTTTTTTGTATAACCAAAACTTGGGTTGAGGAGAATGTTCTCAGATTCAAAATCTTCAAAGAGAAATGAAGACTTGTTTGCCTACTGTCAAAACTTAGCGGCTCTTCATGCAGACCTGAACCAAAGGTTTGAGGACATTCTTCATTAGAATATTCCCGACAGGGTGTTGAAAACTTTTGCGCACGGACAAACTTAGATCCAAGACATAGATGAGTCAATACTAGTACATGAGCAAATTATTGAATTATCACCAAATGAGGAACTTAAACCAATGTTTGTACAAGGATACCAACAAATTATGATTACAAAAAACGATCCCCATTGTAAATCCTGCATTATGGGTTAATGTTCAATAGTTGTTGACTACTTTCCCGTCTTCGTATTTGGTAGATTGTTGATTCAGTGCAGTTATGAACCTCGTCACAGAGAAAAGAAACCTGCTAGATATTAGTGCTCATGGGGATTTGCGTTTGCTAATCTAAAAAATTGAGCCGGATATAAATCTCACCAAGTTCATCATAGTCATTTAAAATCAAATTTTAAAAAAATTAAATGTAAATAAATAATTCTTCAACAAAATGTATGTTTTTTTAAAAAATTAGTAAATTTGTATGCTATACATTTATATAGCGTTTTGTCATTTGGGGGTCCGTGGGCAAAGTTTTGACTATAAAAGGGGTCCACGGGCTAAAAAAGTTTGGGAACCACTGATATAGATGGCAGTAAACAACCTTATTGACACACGGAAGTAAACAGTTAGTTAAGTCTTCATATAGATGGCAGTAAACAACCTTATTTGACACACGGAAGTAAACAGTTAGTTAAGTCTTCATATAGATGGCAGTAAACAACCTTATTGACACACTGAAGTAAACAGTTAGTTAAGTCTTCATATAGATGGCAGTAAACAACCTTATGGACACACGGAAGTAAACAGTTAGTTAAGTCTTCATATAGATGGCAGCAAACAACCTTATGGACACACGCAAGTAAACAGTTAGTTAAGTCTTCATATAGATGGCAGCAAACAACCGGTGAGTTAGGTCTTCATATAGATGTCAGTAAACAAACCTTGGCCCTGCCCTTAGTCTACCACACTGGACCATGTGTTCACAGTTATCAGAAAAAATATTTGAAAAGCTTATTATTTCTTTATCTTAGTGAAAACGTTAAAAATGGTATAAATTTTTTTAAAATTGTTGATACTTAATTATTAATTGTACTAAAATGTAATTTTCTGCAACTTCTGTTTCCTCCTTCAAAAATATTATTTTCATTTTTATTAGCGTACAGTTCATTCTCCTCTCTAGGGTTCATTGTTTTCTCAGTTCTTTACCGGCAGTCGTGTGATGTTGAAGTAGTGAATGGTCCTCTGTTGTCGCTGTGGATCTCTCTACAGCCCTAGTCCATTAAGGACACGCTACTCGGTTTTACTAATTAATGCCTGGAGTAAGACCCTTGCCATGTCCCGGGGAGCTTGTTGAGCCCCCCCCCACCCCACGTCTCTTTGGAATGTCGGCGATAGAATCATGCCATAGTTATATCGTCTTGTTGGTCAGACGGTTTCACACTAGGGGAGAGAATGCGTGAACTGCGTAGAAAAAACTTGTTTTTTTTATTTAAAAAAATCTTGTTTACCTCTATTTTATTTTTTTTATGTCTATATGTAAAATCATAGATTATATCGAATTATTTATTTCTTTATTTCTTTTACTTTTGTTGTACATAAGAAAATTCACTAAATACAAAATTGACGAATTGGTTTAATATATTATGGATTCCCGCGTGAAGGGGAGGCATTTTAGACCCAACACAAACATATGGACAAACATATGGACAAACATATGGACAAACATATGGTCAAACATATGGACAAACATATGGACAAACACCAACGCTTACAAAAACATAGAAAATTGATACAGAAGGTGACAATGTCTCGCCATCCATCCATCCTAGACGTTTATGACTAAAAAGACGTGGGGCGGGTGCTTATGAGGTTTTACTTATGCAGTTCACTCATTCTCTACTATAGATCTCTCTTTTGCCTGCTTAATTACAAATCTTTAATGTTTATACCAAAACCTCATAAACGCCCGCCCAACGTTTTAATACCACGGGGATGTGATCATGGGGTAAACTCTGTTGGCACATGGATGTCAACAATAGCAGACGGATACATCTACTATATAAGGATAAACTAAAATGCATTAATTTAATTATGGCACATTCGATCGATCTAAAATTTTGATAAATGCATTGTCATCCAAGATCTATCTGTGGGAAAATATTGAGATCTCTGGGACCATCAGAAGTGATTTAATTTTACGTTGGAAAATTTGAAATTTTGCGGAGAGGAACGAAAGGCTTGTAAATAAAAACGTGTTATAAATGTTTATGTTTTTGCCCGTTACATTTTTGGGAACATGGTTGACCCTCGCTAGGGTCGACCATCAGTTTTTTTGTTGGCGCGTTTGAGTCGCACATGGTGGGGCCGGTACCTAACCACAGTTTCGAAACCAAGAATGCGTCGGCACCCTCTCCCCCGGACGTTCACTCACGTTGTTCTGTTTTCTTCATGCTGCAGTTTGTTTCCGCACTTTCCCCTCTTTCCTTGTCACTGTCAAAGATCAAATCTGCGGCGTATGCTACGCCGCGGGTCGTATCCAGTTTTAAATATTTGGGAATTATTTTGTTAAAATATATGTATTGAAATTACCCGAAATACGACTTGAAGTTATGAAAACATTAGAAAACTAACCCCTAATAAAGTACTATAAAATGAAGCTGAGGAGACATTAATCACAATTGCCATGAACATTGTATTTTCCACAGTAGCTAAAAAAAAAAAACAGAAAAAACCAAGAAAAAAACACGTACATTGGCAAAAATTCCATTTAATATCCATTTCATCTACATTAGAATGGGGCATTGAATACCCAGGACTTGGGGCGTGCTGGGAGGAATGAGGTTATAACTGAGATTGTGGGTGGGGTTGGTGGTAAATGTTTGCCAAAGAACGGCGATCCGAATCTAAGGCCTTGATTTCACGGACAGGTCAGTCAGTGATAACTGGACGATACTTTTAGATGTCCACTGGTTACAGTCGAGTGTGAATGATGATCCCCTGAAGATATTGAGGAATTTTAAACTTTAAAAAAAACTATCTATTGTGGGGAAATAGGAAAAAAAAATTCTAAATTAAAAAAAAAAGTCTTAATGCAATTCCAAAAGAAATTTTCATTCTCTTAATTGCATTAAATTCGAGCTGGTACTTTTTTAAAAAGATTGTTCGATTATTTGGAAAAAATTAATCGATAATTTCGATTACTTATATTTTTATAACGCATATACAGACAGATACCGTTAAGTTACGATTAATTATTTCACGAAATCGGTTAAGTCGCCGTCATTCCATGGCACCTAAATTTTGTGACGTAACGCAGCTAATTCGTTCTGCCATGCAAGAAATAAGGCAGAAAAACCTTTTTGTTTAAGTTTTCACGTCAGAAATAAATAATAAAATACGAGTTCAAAATTATGTAGCTACAAAAAACAACTAATAAATTCGGGGGAAAATTATATGTTTTCTTAAATTTTAACAGAATTTTAATCATTATTTTCCCGCAGCTCTACATTAGATAGAACAATTTGAGTACCATGTAAAATCTTCTCCATTATTTCTATGTTAATTTGTTTAAAAATCAATTTTCACGACGTAACTTTCCTGACTTTTTGTTGTTGTTGATAGAGCAAAACATATGAGTTATTTTTAGAAATCATTCAACAAGCTGTTTTGGAAATTTCACGTTCATCTCTAACGAGGAGATGCACTCCAACCAACGGAATGACCAGCACCTCCCGAAACAAGTCTTTCGGGCCCCCATCAATTGAACGAAATGCCCACTACAGTTTGATGGCTTTGTTTTTTGAGCTGCCTTGTACCTCAGTGGCACGTGACGTCTGTTATTAGTGAGGCGATTAAATGGGTCAAGGGCAAAGTGGCTCCGTGATACCTCTTTGTGATATATCTCTGTGATACCTCTGCCCTTTCGCCAGTTTGATCTCGTCGGTACGCGGTCAAGTATTTAAACACCCAGATGTCTTTAAAGCGTGGACGAGTAAAGGATGATTACAGTCGTGAGAAAAGTGCACATCGAAACAAAGACTTGATGACAAAAATCATCATGAGTTAATGTGACACAATCAAGTAGACAAAACACTGAAAATAACGGATATGCCCAATGTCAATAAGATGTATGTAATCTTGATTGTTAATCAATGATAGGTGCCTTGAAATAAAAGGAAAAAAATGGCATAAAAATAGAAATGTTTTTAAGTACTTATTACAGACAGGAAGGTTTGACAAATTAAATTTTACTATTACAATTATCTTCTTAATAACAATAGAATTATTGAAAGCTGCACTTACTGTCACGAGAACTAATCCAACTGAGATTAACATAATAGTAGTAGAATTTATTTCCTACACTTCATACACGCATACAGACGAACACAGTCAAAGGAAAACAAAATAAAACAGAGTCTCTAAGATTCGTGACAGAATTCTCATCTGAGATCCAAAGTTCTGGCACTAACTAATCATGGGACATCAGCTCTGTGTAACTGGAGGCAGGAGCAGCCTGGCAAGCTGTAAATAGAGTTGTGGTTTAGTTCCTGTGTGTACTTTAATACCATTCAACAGAGTCACGACGACTTGAAATACACAGACTGCTACCAACATCACGACATCTTTTAAGGTACGGACTGCTACCGTGCTACCGACCTCACAACATCTCTTATGCCTAAGGTAAAGACTGCTAGCGAAATTCTTGGACTTCCTTTTAAGTGTAAAGTGCTACCACCGTCACGGCATCCTTTCACGTATTGACTGCGACTGAAATAACGATACAAAGTTCAGACTGCAAACGAACAAAAGCTGTATACCTATGTTGAGTCTTCTATGTTTTTCTAGTTGTTACATAGCGCACAGCGATGTGTCCCTCGTGCCACCTCCTTGACGTGGGTTTTATCACGTATACAGGTGTTACATAGCGCACAGCGATGTGTCCCTCGTACGCCACCTCCTTGACGTGGGTTATATCACGTATACAGGTGTTACATAGCGCACAGCGATGTGTCCCTCGTCCCTCGTACGCCACCTCCTTGACGTGGGTTTTATCACGTATACAGGTGTTACATAGCGCACAGCGATGTGTCCCTCGTACGCCACCTCCTTGACGTGGGTTATATCACGTATACAGAAAATTGATTAAAAGATCTATAATATAGAAGATCCCATAGAATGCAATGCAATGTGTTATTTTATTTTATAGGTGTGGATCTACAAACGTTGAATGGCCGCCACGTCACGCGCACAAAGTGACTGTGTGTTCAAAGCTGGTTCAGTTCATAGTCAATTTAAAGCTAACATTTCTCATGGGTCATAGCAACTTTTAAAACTAACATTTCTCATGGGTCATAGCAACTTTTAAAACTAACTTTTCTCGTGGGGCATAGCAACTTTAAAAAGGAACACTTCTGATAATGCATGGTTAAAACTAACATTTTTTTATGGGCACACATCGTAATGTCTTTTTCTGGTGCCAAAATTTTATTATTTGATTCATTTGATAAATTTCTCCATTAACTCTAATGAGCGCTGTTTTGCTTACTATACAGGGCAGTGGCCGATCCACTTCAGTGAGACAAGATCCACAATGTGACAGAGGAACAAAACTTGAGAAACACTGTAGTCTGTTTAAAAAATTTAAAATATAGATTTTTTTTTCTAGTCACTAATGAATGCTTTAGATTCAAGTCGAGCGACTGCCAGGCGCGATCATCCCTGAGATAACTCTTATCGCATTCAGTCCCCGTGCAGTCTGTCCTACACAGTGGAGTCAATATTCCAGACAGCTAACGATTATCGCATAGCAGTTAATGTTAAAAAAAAAAGCTTGTGTTGAGCCTTTGTTGTTGATTTGTACACCACAGATGTACATGTGATCTGTACATAGATTTTAACTCGTGGATGAATTAACATCCCAACCGTAAATAATTATCTCAAACTTTATCTTAGAATAGACTTATCTCTTATCTTAGAATAGACTTATCTCTTATCTTAGAATAGACTTATCTCTTATCTTAGAATACACTAATCTCTTATCTGACAGTACACTTATCTCTTATCTTACAATACACTTATCTCTTATCTGACAGTACACTTATCTCTTATCTTAGAATACACTTATCTCTTATCTGACAGTACACTTATCTCTTATCTTACAATACACTTATCTCTTATCTGACAGTACACTTATCTCTTATCTTACAATACACTTATCTCTTATCTGACAGTTCACTTATTTCTTATCTTACAATACACTTATCTCTTATCTGACAGTACATTTATTTCTTATCGTAGAGTGCACTCATATCTAAATACGCTAATCTCTTAATACACTTTTCTATTAAGATACTAATCTCTACATACGAACATCTTCGAGAAGGGGTGACCTCTACGTGGTTCGACAGACGAGTAAGGTCGTGGAGCAGACCACAACCTGAAACTGACAACTCTTGGCATGAAATGCCGAAGTCCGATGTTAGGTGTTAGGTGCTAGTCACACATGATAACAGTCGCTGTACGGATCTTAGGCAAAGCATTTAGATGCAATGCTGATGATGAAAACCAAAGTACCCGTTGATGGTCGGTTACTTCGAAGCGACCGTTTCGTCCCCCTCAATTAACTAGAAACGCCACTGAGCGGTGCCGGTTTAGGGCCAGGAGCGCCAGCACGGATTAGCAAAAGGTACTGTTAGGAACTCATTGGACGCCAGCTCTGAGGAAACCTTCCGATGGGGGTTAAACCCTAGGTAGGGCAGTGATGATCCCCCGCTTTGCGGCGGTCCAAACCATTGAGACTCGTAAGATTTGTCGGGGTGGCGCCGAAGTGATAGCGAGTCGAAGTAGGGAAAATTCCACCCCTCCCTCGCGAGGTCAACTGAGTGGGAGGCGTTTCCGACCTTGTGTCCTGGACGCCCAGGCGGCCGCTTCTAGAAGCAACCGCTCCGGGGGGGGGGGCTTCTAAGCCTTTACGTCCCTTAGGGGGGCCAGAGAGCTGAGGGGGTTTTCCGGGAAGCCCAATGAAGAGCGCAGGCTCGGGACTGCTGATTTTCTTCCACATGTAGGATTTTCAATACACGCATCTCTATTAAAATGTATATGAAAACGTCAAGGGAAGAAACTGCTATGTGACATTTTTGTAGTATTTAGTTATCCCCTGTATCTGATAGAGGATAAAAATAGAATGCTCTGAATCACGTTTTATGAGAAAAGCATGTATCTGATCCAATTAACTAATCAAAACTCTTTAGTTAATTTATAAGAAATCTGCATGATTTTAACGTTTAAAACTTGGATATCTCAAAATTACAAAAATCTGACGTAACCGTTTCATTCTTAGAGCTCTACATATTTAAACAAGAAATACTAATTGCATCATAAGACATAATTATTTATATTTTGTCTTGTCTATACAGACGCTCCTTCTATGCCGACGGTTATTGCGTCCACAGACCATGCTGGTCTGTTGGCAAGTGATGCAGCGTTCACAGACCACGGCTTTTAGGATTCCACGCATTACCCAGCCGCCTTTATTTCCTTAACTCGTGTTAGGTACACATTAGAAGGTGCGTTGCCCCCGGAAACAAACCTCTGCCTTCATATGGAATCGAACCTGTAAACATCGGTTCGCCAGCCGAGTGCGCATGCCACTTAACCCATGCCACTCGACCCCATGCCAAACGACCCCATGCCAAACGACCCCATGCCAAACGACCCCATGCCACTCGACCCCATGACCAATCTTTGAAAACACTCACTAATCCAAACATTTCTGGAAAACAAAACTCTGTTAAATGTACAGCATCCAACATAATTTACTTACATCTCTCAACAAGTCATCAGTAAATTAATAAAACCATTAAAATAAGACACTTTACATTTAGCTCCTTGGAAACATTTCAAGGGGGACACTCACAGCAAACAATCACAGGCCCTGACGAACGCTTTTGTTCGTGGCGCCCTTGTGAGAATGAAGGTTGGGATGGGGGCGGCGGCTTTGCTTAAAATTCGGCAACCAGAGAATAAAAGGCGCGAAAGCTACAAAGCACCGTGGGGAGGGGGGTTAGGGTGATGTAAACGAATCAATCAATCTAAAGAGAAGATCAATACTATACAAAATAAGGTGAGTGAGTGGCAGAGCGGTCCAATATTGATTATTGATGTCAATTTTGTTTAGCCTGGAGTAAGGGTTAGGGTTAGGAGAGGCTGAAGGGTTAGGTGTAGCCAGAAGGGTTAAGTGTAACTAGAAGGGTTAAGTGCAACTAGAAGGGTTAAGTGTAACTAGAAGGGTTAAGTGTAGCTAGAAGGGTTAAGTGTAACTAGAAGGGTTAAGTGTAACTAGAAGGGTTAAGTGTAACTAGAAAGGTTAAGTGTAACTAGAAGGGTTAAGTGTAGCTAAAAGGATTAAGTGTAACTAGAACGGTTCAGTGTAACTAGAAGGGTTAAGTGTAACTAAAAGGATTAAGTGTAACTAGAACGGTTAAGTGTAACTAGAACGTTTAAGTGTAATTAGAAGGGTTAAGCGTAACTAGAAGGGTTAAGTGTAACTAGAACGGTTAAGTGTAACTAGAACGGTTAAGTGTAACTAAAAGGATTAAGTGTAACTAGAACGATTAAGTGTAACTAGAACGGTTAAGTATAACTAGAAGGGTTAAGTGTAACTAAAAGAATTATGTGTAACTAGAACGGTTAAGTGTAACTAGAAGGGTTAAGTGTAACTAAAAGGATTAAGTGTAACTAAAACGGATAAGTGTAACTAGAAGGGTTAAGTGTAACTAGAAGGGTTAAGTGTAACTAAAATGATTAAGTGTAACTAGGACGGTTAAGTGTAACTAGAAGGGTTAATTGCAACTAGAAGGGTTAAGTGTAGCTAAAAGGATTAAGTGTAACTAGAACGGTTAAGTGTAACTAGAAGGGTTAAGTGTAACTAGAACGGTTAAGTGTAGCTAAAAGGATTAAGTGTAACTAGAGGGGTTAAGTGTAACTAGAAGGGTTAAGTGTAACTAGAAGGGCTAAGTGTAACTAAAAGGATTAAGTGTAAATAGAACGGTTAAGTGTAGCTAGAAAGGTTAAGTTTAGCTAGAAGGGTTAAATGTAACTAGAAGGGTTAAGTGTAACTGGAAGGATTAAGTGTATCTAGAGGGGTTAAGTGTAACTAGAACGGTTAAGTGTAACTAGAAGGGTTAAGTGTAGCTAGATGGGTTAAGTGTAACTAGAAGGGTTAAGTGTAACTAGAAGGGTTAAGTTAACTAGAAGGGTTAAGTGTAACTAGAAGGGTTAAGTGTAACTAGAAGGGTTAAGTGTAGCTAAAAGGGTTAAGTGTAACTAGAAGGATTAATTGTAACTAGAGGGGTTAAGAGTAACTAGAAGGGTTAAGTGTAGCTAAAAGGATTATGTGTAACTAGAAGGGTTAAGAGTAACTAGAAGGGTTAAGTGTAACTAAAAGGATTAAGTGTAACTAGAAGGGTTAAGTGTAACTAGAAGGGTTAAGTGTAACTAGAAGGGTTAAGTGTAACTAGAAGGGTTAAGTGTAACTAGAAGGATTAAGTGTAACTAGAAGGATTAAGTGTAACTAGAAGGGTTAAGTGTAACTAGAAGGGTTAAGTGTAACTAGAAGGGTTAAGTGTAACTAGAAGGGTTAAGTGTAACTAGAAGGGTTAAGTGTAGCTAGAAGGGTTAAGTGTAATTAGATGGGTTAAGTGTAACTAGAACGGTTAAGTGTAACTAGAATGGGTAAGAATAGATTGTAGGTTTGGGAGTAGATAGTAAGGTTAGGATTATTTAGTAAGGTTAGGAGTAGATAATAGGGTTAGGATTTAGGAGTACAGAGGAATAGTTGAGACAATTTAGATTGTTGTCAAACAGTATTTATGAACGTTTGTTTTTTTGTGTGTGTTCCTAAGACAAGAACTAAAACATTTGGCGAAAGGTCATTCTCTTTTTGTGCAGCCAAACAATGGAATTCTCTTCCATTACACATCCGTAGCATTTCAACTGCTAAGTCATTCAAGACTGCACTTAAGTCACATCTTTTTAAAATTTATTTTCAAAATTAATAAAACAACATTTCTTTAAATGATTAACGTAGCTGATGTATTGAGTATAGCGTATTGTCATTTATGTAGTTAATATGATATGAATGTTTCTTTTTATTGATATATGTATTGTTATTTCCATGTAAAGCGCTGTGAGCCTGGCTCCTTGCTGGGATACAGCGCTATATAAATTATCATTTAATTATTATTATTATTATTATTATTATTATTATTATTATTATTATTATATAT
>MUZC01000210.1:848680-859669 GCA_002072015.1 Radix auricularia
GGTTAAACTGTTGACAATTTTCAGCAAAATAATTAAATAACGCGAGGAAATGAAATAATTAAATGACATCGGATCAAAGTTTTGAGAGTATACAGGCTGCATGATATTGATTTTGTTAATGTATTTTTTAAAACCATGACGTAATTCATTGGTTAGAGCTGTGGGTGGCCAATATGTAGATGCAACATAAACTAATATAAACAGAATGCCACTTCATTGTGTATTTTGTAGATCCACATGGTGCTTCATAATGTTAGAACCTTTAAAAAAAAATAAAAAATCGAAATGTATGTACAGTAATAACAATGTGGAATGTATATGGAGGAATATCAAATTGAAATGTATAAACACGCAAGTAGAAATACTTTAAATTATATATCCAGTTATCTACTATTTCAGTGTCATGAACTATTACACCGACTTTCTCTCTGTCTCATAATCACACATGGATGGTATTTATTTGAGATTTGGCACTCTCTAAGTTTAATGCATCCGTGGGCTTGTTAATGTAGTTAATTTGTTAAGATTTTGTTAGGAGTAATGCGTGCATATTAAATAATAAAAGAATTGATAGAATGTGTCCTAATTCAGTTGAAGTGTATACTTTATAATCAAAGAAATCATTATGTAATTAAGATTGGCTACATGATGCTTGTCTATTCATATAACGTAAAACAACATTGTTTATTTTTTATAATAAGATCTTCCTTAAAATTCTACATTGGTCTATTCAATACCACACCTCCTACCCCCTCTCCCCCGTCCACGACAAACGGAGCTCAGATGACGGCAAGGCACGAAAGACGAGGCCCATGTGTCCGTTGGTGTGTGTGGGGGGGGTGAGATTAGGAGAGAGCATAATGAAGTCTATAGCAGGGGGCAAGAAGCTGTCCTGTTGGGTGGTGGGGGGCGGCATGGTGATGTCCAGGACACAAACCAAACGTATGAAGTGTCACGTAATCAGGTCGGGGTGGGAAAGGGATGAAGAAAAGATAGCCAAAGTTGTTTATTAAGTTCCTGGAGGTTATAGAAATATTCAATTAGTTATAACTTAAACGTGTAACCAAAGTATTCTCAGAACACGATATTTTTAAAAATAAATTTTAAGTCGCTTTACTCCAATAGTTTCGATATTTTGGTTCAATTTTTTGGAATAAAAAGAAATGATGATATTTATTTAATTTTAGTTTCCCAGTATTTGACTTGGGTCACTTGGGTCCTGTATGATGACAGAATAATGAAAGAAACACGTCAGGTCTTATGATCTGATAGTTCCCCTTTGTTTATTCCACAGCTGCCTTCTTCTGATCTGAGATATTAACTATAAGTTAAACAATTCAATATTAGTTGTTCTTTTGTTTTGTCTTACTTGTTGCAGGAAACCTTTAAGCGAAAATACATTTCAAAATGTCGATTTTTCTTTCAGTCCTAGATCTATATAATTTTTTTTTTATAGTAAATTACGTGTAAACTCTTATGTTTTGTTTTAAGGTTAATGATAATTGATGATTCAAATGAGGAATATATATAAGACATTTAAAAATAATGATAATTTATATTCAATGTGTTAAGAAAAAGTTAAGATACTGAAATCATTTCTTTGGAAACTAAAAATTCTAATCTAAGAGTAGACTAAATGTAAAATGAAGCAGTAAACCTTAAGATAATTAATTAAAATGGACATTTTAGAGAGTTTTTTAAAATGAGAGTTTTTTTTTTTAAAAAAGAAAATCAACACTAATGTGTTTAAAATGAAGATATAAATTATGGATATGGAATTTTGTCTATTACTTGGGAATTAGACGATCTAATATTTTCTATAGGCCTAATTTAATTACCAGTTTTTAATCATTGATAATTTTCAGGTTGTTTCATTGGCCATGTGTGTCCGATGCTGTTTGCCCCATGAAGTGTTAGGTAAGCATCTTGGTCAACCGCGCTTCAAACAATAGCCTCGTTATAAAAACAAAAATCTTAACTCTGCACGTGGTTCTCCGTCAGCTGATTCAGCGGTTCTAAAAGTATTGTCCTGGAGGAACAACTTCTGAGCGGCGAAAGCTAAAGTTCAAGTACAAGCCACGTGTTGCATGTAAAGCGTACGTTCTATGAAATAAAAGTGTTAGTTCTGCACGGGTTGGAGCCTCCTTTGCCCCTCTCCACTGAAATTCTTCGTACGCCGCTGCACTGCGTTTCTATCGTATGCTTAGTGCTGAATTTCATGGGGCTTCCATAATTATAATCAATATTATTATATTAGTTTTTTCTTTTGCTGGCATAAAAAATAAATAGCTTGAAAATCCCACATCTTCTAACTGGTTCAATTCTCGGCGCATTCAGAAATCTTATAAAGACTCTCTCTAACCATATGGAAATGACATTAAGACGTTGTCGAGCTGCACGCAAACTATTAATGAACGTTGTCTGACGTAAGTTCGAATGTTAAAATAGAGGCTTAATTGAAAATATCTCGGCACCTCAAATTTGTTTGAGATGTAGTAAATCAGCCGGGTTGTTTATGGGGGGGGGGGGGGGGGGGGGGGGGNGGGGGGAGGAGGTGGATACAAAGTGGGTACTTTCAGAGGCGTCACTGGGGTTGGTGTCACCCGGGGCGGCCCGCCCCCTCCGCACCCCCCTAGCGACGCCACTGGGTACTTTGCCACATGGCTAAATCAGCGTTTGCCAGACCGTAACATGAATAAATTAATAAAGTTTTAATCGTCTCAGTTAATGTTTATTTTTAATACAGAGTATCAAAGCATTTCTTTAACTAAACAGTTAAATGCATAATTTCAGCAATAGAGTATGAAAATAACAGATTGTATCCCTGGATTGGATCAAAACTAACAAAATGATGGCGATAAGGACAAATGCTTTAAATGGGCGAAGTATTGGACTGTCCGGGGGAAACTATTAATTCATTTAGCACCAGCTAATCGAATAGAGAACCGTGTAACATTTGTTATCATAGCACCAGCTAATGGAATAGAGAACCGTATAACATTTGTTATCATAGCACCAGCTAATGGAATAGAGAACCGTATAACATTTGTTATCATAGCACCAGCTCATCGAATAGGGAACCGTGTAACATTTGTTATCATAGCACCAGCTAATGGAATAGATAACCGTATAACATTTGTTACCATAGCACCAGCTAATGGAATAGAGAACCGTATAACATTTGTTATCATAGCACCAGCTCATCGAATAGAGAACCGTATAACATTTGTTATCATAGCACCAGCTAATCGAATAGAGAACCGTATAACATTTGTTATCAGCCAAAAGTACCACGCTATGACTTGTGACAAGTGCACTTTCCTCCCATAATCCCCGGGTCACGAGCATCGATCCGGCCAATGGCAGGGCACCATCCATTCTGTGCGGGATTGACAAAAGATTTCAGTAAGACTTCTAGCAAAGTCCTTCCCCAGGGTCGACCAAAAGCCTGCAGGAGCGATGCTATGGGAGAGAGGGAGGGGGGAGTGTGTCCTTCCCCAGGGTCGACCAAAAGCCTGCAGGAGCTATGCTATGGGAGAGAGGGAGGGGGGAGTGTGTCCTTCCCCAGGGTCGACCAAAAGCCTGCAGGAGCGATGCTATGGGAGAGAGGGAGGGGGGAGTGTGTCTTTCCCCAGGGTCGACCAAAAGCCTGCAGGAGCGATGCTATGGGAGAGAGGGAGGGGGGAGTGTGTCCTTCCCCAGGGTCGACCAAAAGCCTGCAGGAGCGATGCTATGGGAGAGAGGGAGGGGGGACGTGTGTAACCTACCAACTTTAATGAGCTTACTGCCTACGTGGTTTAACCTTATCGACGTTTAGGCCCTTGAGGCGTCGCACGCTCCACGGTGACGAAATCTTGGGACGCGTGACCTTTAAGAGTCTCTGTGAGCAAAGATCTCCTCATAAGGCGGCGTTAGAAACGGACGCCATATTTCTAGATGTCGTGTCGCTGATTTAAGTGTTGTTGGGTAGAAATAAAAGAAAGAGAATTTCATCTGACCACTTTATTTAAAACTCCGATAATTGTGGGAACCAGAGTGGGTGTCCCTAAATTTTAAAATTTAAATCACCGGCACGCGCTCAAGTCGTTAATTTAAGTAAAGGAAAAAAAGTCGTCCTTGAAAGAAATGCCAGGTTGTTTAGGGGAGATAATGATGAGTTCAACGAAAGATCCTGGAGCGCAATGAAACTTTTTGTATTCGTTGTCGGTGTTGTCTTGTTGTTAAAAGAATTACTATTTATGAACAGTTGTTTCCATCAAATTACATTATCCAATATAGACATCAAGGGAGGTCATCAGTTGCCTTAGTTACATCAATATAGACGTCAAGGGAGGTGATCAGTTGCCTAGTTACATCAATATAGACGACAAGGGAGGTGATCAGTTGCCTAGTTACATCAAAATAGACGTCAAGGGAGGTGATCAATTGCCTAGTTACATCAACATAGACGTCAAGGGAGGTGATCAGTTGCCTAGTTACATCAACATAGACGTCAAGGGAGGTGATCAGTTGCCTAGTTACATCAATATAGACGACAAGGGAGGTGATCAGTTGCCTAGTTACATTTTAATAAAGTAGAAACAAAATTCTACAACATGACTCATAATTAATAAAGTAAAGTTCCCTTTAAAGACCGGGGCGGGGACCTGTGTGTGTAGACGTAGAACAACCCCAAGTCAAATTTGTTTCTTCAACAAACTAAAACAAGTTACCCATCAAGGATGGGTGGGGGGTGGGGCCCAGGGATGCTGTGGGTTCCCATGAGGGAGTCCTCCAAGCCTCCAACAGAATTCAAGCCAGGGGTTCTAAAATTGTTAGTTATGAATTTAAAAAAAAATAAAAATAAAATGTAAATTGCAAAATTCTTTATTTTACAACTTTTCAAATTAACTCCAAACATTTTTAAAGAAAAATTATAAATAAAAATTGAGAATTAAAATTTTAACATTTTTGTTACTAGTTATTACTGACATATTATAACAAGTCGGGATAAGCTATTTGAGCGATGTCATAAATTAATCTTCACACATTAAAAATATATATAAATATAACAAGTTTGATAAGATAGAATGCAAATCCAACAAACAAAAGTAATTCCCCATAAAAATAGGATTTCGTATACAATTTTTAGGGATTCCAAGGAGGGATTGTAGGATCATGGGATAATTTGAAGGATTCCAGTGGATATATTGCTGGATTTTTAGAAACGTTTGAAGAATTTCGGAGAAAATCGTAAATATCTAGAGAAAGCTCAAGTAACTCCACATAAATAGCGTTAGATTCCAGGTAAATACGATTGGATCCAGCCTAATTATTTAATGAGTTGAATTATTTTAATGAGTACATTGCGGAATAAATATTGTGTGGGTTAAAAACTGTGTTTGAACCGCCAAATGAGGCAGTTTCATGAGCGTTGGCGGCTGGTGGTAAACCCGTCATGTCACTCCGTCATTATCAGCTAATGACGCGGACGAGGGAATAAGATGAGATTCCCAGAATTTTCACCGAAATTCCGAGAATGTAAATTTTAATGGCTCCCGCCCTGAGCATTGGGCGTATCCTGGCAAAATTCGAGGATTTGCTTGGCTTGGGATCAAATATTTTATTTAACGGGGTTTTCATCGTGTTAATGTCGGCACAATTTGAAACATAATCTAACAGCGAAACGCCAGGAAATGTCATGTCTCGGTTCTATGCATTTGTTCAAGCTTTAAAGGTTAATGTTCCCGTTTTGATAGAAATCTATAGTTTATTGGCGATTTAATTTCAATTCAATATTTTTCATCTTCATCAATTAGTTCTGCTTTTTAAAAAAACTGAGATAACGAATAAATTAAATTGATTAAAATATCTTTAGTTAAAAATGTTGTTATAAAATACAGCCCACACACTTATATATTGTGGACTCTAGTTTCACATGCTTCAGTATGTGCTTAAAAACTTTTATTTCTAATATTTCTCGTACAATTATAATACCTCTTGTGTGGCGATATTTTTTTAAAAAACTATTTATAAATTTGATAATTAATTATTTTCTGCACAGTCCTCGAAAAAAATATTTTTTTTTTTTTTAAATAATAAAATTTGAGTGTCGCACTCTGGCGAATAAGAATTTGTTTTATATCTTAAAAGTTAAATGTTATGTTGCTGGATGTATTAACAAAATCGCAAGATTAACTATTTAATGGCAATGACGAATAATAAATATTTAAGACTTTAAAAAAATTCCGCTTATATTTTTTAGGTTTTTTAACCTGTATTTATGTAACAAATTTTATGTTAATATTTTGAAATTTATAAAATTTAAGTTTAAAGCAAAGAAGTTAAGGAAATACCAGCAATATTAAAAGCATCGCCGCTTAAGTGTAATAAAATATTCATATTTAATAAGATATAAACATATGTTCATATCATTAAATAAAAAAATACACTATTTAATAAATTTGAAGCTCCTTGTAGGTATAAAAGAATGTATTTTCCCAGAGGATAAATCGTTATTTCCGTTACACGCTCATGATTTATATATACTTATATATGTATATATATTAGCAAGCTTGTCCACTGGAATGTTTTTCCCATGGGAAACGTCCCATGGGATGGGATGGGATGGGACAGGTATAAATTGCCATGGGATGCGACAGAAAAATATGTCCCATGGACAATTAACTCGGTAACTTTTGAAAACGTATCGATTACTTTCATGAATTAATCGTTAATTTCAGTTATAGCCAAATATCTCAAGGGGAAGTAACAAAACAGATAATTGGCATATTTTTGTTTTATTGGGTTATTTCCCCTGTCTCAAAGACATAGAAACAATATTTTGAATTTTTTAAACTGTTATGGACTGTTGTACTATGTTTAGTAATTTGTTTATATATAAATTGAAAAATGAAATAATCGTTAAATTCAGCAGCCTTAAAAAATATATAAAAATTAAAAATTACCTCCAGCTCAATTAGATGACTGGAAAGGAGTTATACAAACATGTTTAATATAGTGCGCACCACGAGACAGACTAGAAATTACTAGCATTTACATTTACAGATCGCAATTATATTTTTTAAAACTATCGTCAATATAACTCGCACCGCGCGACAGGAAAATATTAAAAAGGTTCTTCAATATAATACACACCGTGACACACTAGCACAAAAATTAACATGCTACATAGAGATAAAAATAGATCATTTAAAAATTCATTAATTTAATTACAGAACATTTGAAAGTTCTGAAATTTTGATAGATAATTTATGTCATCGGCCTGAGTCTGCCTGCAAAATTTCAGCTCGCTAACATAAGAGGAAGTGGGTTAAAAGTTGATCCATAGTTTTTTCGGCAATCATGGCATCAAGCAGATACAACGAGCAAATAAAGAAGATTTAAAAAGCCAAGATTATTTTGTACGTCTCGTTTTCTGTTAACACTCGATATTTAAATATATGCAATACACAAATTAGAAAAGTATGGTTTTTCTTCACTATTTCTTACAATGTATTTCAGAAGAAAAAAATTGAAGTACTTCTTGATATTGTTTACTCAATAATGCTTGTAAAAAATTCTTCTTTGCAAAGATTTCTAGTTGTAAAACCACAGAAAGTTATTCAACCAATCTTATAATAATAAAATAAATTAAGTGTGAAATATGTTTATTTGTCTTATTAAATATAAGATTAATTAACCAGAAAACAGCTTCGGAACAGTCAGTAAACGACCCGACCTTGACCTAACGAATCTGTCCCGGAAAGCTGTGTGATTGGTAGGCTAACCAGGAGGAAATCGTTTTCTTTGAGAGTTTAACGTGAATAGCAGGCTATTTATAGACCCGTACTAAGAGGACATGGAAGCAATCAGCCATTGGCTCATTAGCAAGAGACATCTGATAGTCCATAGGTTAGAGGAGCAAGTTCAAGGCCTATCATGAAATGAAAACAAGGGTGCACTGAAATACGATATTACAAGAAATTACCATTAGGTTGATGACAACTGTTCTATAAATAAAAAAAAAAAAAAACAAAACAACACATTTCTTTTCTGATCAATAAAGCAAGAACTGTATGAAGTGATCTGAGTTAATTTTTTTTAGGAATCGATGAATGATTTTTGGTTGTAATAATATCAATGTCAATAGCGCAGCTTTTGTTAAATTTTGGATTGCAGTACATTTTACTAACTGGAGAATTATTATTATTATTATTATTATGTATTTCATTGTTTATTTTCACAATCATATACTAAATGGTTGATTAATTTTAAGAAAATATTACTACCTCCATTAAACCATTTTAAAATGTATTAATAATTTTAATCTTTTAAAATCCTTTTTTTTTTATATATTTTTTTTTTTTTTACATATTTGGTTGCCGAAACGCTCCCAGGTCAGGATACTTGTGTAGACAGGATACATGGGAAATGATGTGACATCAATAGTGGCAGATATGGACAAATGTAATATTGAGTCCACGTGTTATATCATTTCATAAGTCATTTACCAATAATATTGAATACAATAAAAGTTATGTATGTGTTACTTAGATATACTTTTTAAAAGATCCNGGGGGGGTGGGGGGAGGGAGTGGTTCCAGATTTCTTTCCCCAGACTGTCACTCCAGTTAGGTCGTGACCTCATTTCTTGTTCCAGAAGAAGCTTAGCACTTCGGCTTCATTTGCATAAGATGGGCTATAGATCATTAGCGGCATTTATTACCCCGAATCCTGTCCTTAAAATAGTCCTGACCATGACCTTAATATTCATCAGACGAGATGAGAAACCCGGCTATAGTGGTCATTTGAGAAATATAATTGACATCTAACGGACTTCAAGTAACTAAACCATAAGGTTATGAAAAACTCAGGAACAATATAAAACTATGCATTTCTTCGCCTTTTGCCATTGGGATTTCTTTAGGGTTAGGAGTGGCACGAAGTCATTGATCACTAGTGATAGTAACTTCTAGTTGAGGTTTGGACTCATTGGTCACTAGTGATAGTAACTTCTAGTTGGGGTTTGGACTCATTGATCACTAGTGATAGTAACTTCTAGTTTGGGTTTGGACTCTTTGATCACTAGTAATAGTAACTTCTAGTTGAGGTTTGGACTTATTGATCACTAGTGATAGTAACTTCTAGTTGAGGTTTGGACTCATTGATCACTAGTGATAGTAACTTCTAATTGGGGTTTGGACTCATTGATCACTAGTGATAGTAACTTCTAATTGGGGTTTGGACTCATTGATCACTAGTGATAGTAACTTCTAGTTTGGGTTTGGACTCATTGATCACTAGTGATAGTAACTTCTAATTGGGGTTTGGACTTATTGATCACTAATGATAGTAACTTCTAGTTGGGGTTTGGACTCATTGATCACTAGTGATAGTAACTTCTAGTTGAGGTTTGGACTCTTTGATCACTAGTGATAGTAACTTCTAATTGGGGTTTGGACTTATTGATCACTAGTGATAGTAACTTCTAATTGGGGTTTGGACTCATTGGTCACTAGTGAGAGTAACTTCTAGTTAAGCTTTGGACTCATTGATCACTAGTGATAGTAACTTCTAGTTGGGGTTTAGACTCTTTGATCACTAGTGATAGTAACTTCTAGTTGAGGTTTGGACTCTTTGATCACTAGTGATAGTAACTTCTAGTTGAGGTTTGGACTCTTTGATCACTAGTGAGAGTAACTTCTAGTTAAGCTTTGGACTTATTGATCACTAGTGATAGTAACTTCTAGTTGAGGTTTGGACTCATTGATCACTAGTGATAGTAACTTCTAGTTTGGGTTTGGACTCATTGGTCACTAGTGATAGTAACTTCTAGTTGGGGTTTGGACTCATTGATCACTAGTGAGAGTAACTTCTAGTTGGGGTTTGGACTCATTGGTCACTAGTGAGAGTAACTTCTAGTTGAGGTTTGGACTCATTGATCACTAGTGATAGTAACTTCTAGTTGGGGTTTGGACTCATTGATCACTAGTGAGAGTAACTTCTAGTTGGGGTTTGGACTCTTTGATAACTAGTAGCAGTAACTTCTAGTTGAGGTTTGGACTCTTTTCTTCTACACTTCATTTATTTAGTGGTTTTCACATTATCTGTTAAATATAAGTTTAAAACAACGTTGTATTTGTCTTTGATACCCGAGGGGAAAAACATGCGTTACATTACATTTTTGTCCTAATTGTTATAATACAGAAAACTGTTTGGAAGGCCCAAGACGGAAAACATACAACTTTTAAACAAGTGAAATTAAAGTTCATATAAATAGGAAATTAACTCAGTACATCTTTTTTTTTTAAAAAGTTGGGCACGTGTGGAGACTGAGATTTGCTAGCGGTTTGTTAAGTTGTCGTCCCTGGGTCTAACCAGCCCTAATGGGTACCACATATTAGTTGGGTTAAGTTGTCCCTGCGTCTAACCAGTCCCAATGGGTACCACATATTAACCAGCCCCAATTGATACCACATATTAGTTGGGTTAAGTTGTCCCAGCGTGGAACCCCTATAGCCGTGGCCTGTGACCGCTGCATCACTTGCCAACAGATCATCTCTCATGGTCTGTGGACGCAATTATCTTCTGCATAGAAGGAGCGTCTGTATATCTAAGATAAGATAAGTTGTCCCTGGGTCTAACCAGCCCCAATTGATACCACATATTAGTTGGGTTAAGTTGTCCCTGGGTCTAACCAGCCCCAATTGATACCACATATTAGTTGGGTTAAGTTGTCCCTGGGTCTAACCAGCCCTAATGGGTACCACATATTAGTTGGGTTAAGTTGTCCCTGGGTCTAACCAGCCCTAATGGGTACCACATATTAGTTGGGTTAAGTTGTCCCTGGGTCTAACCAGCCCTAATGGGTACCACATATTAGTTGGGTTAAGTTGTCCCTGGGTCTAACCAGCCCTAATGGGTACCACATATTAGTTGGGTTAAGTTGTCCCTGGGTCTAACCAGCCCTAATGGGTACCACATATTAGTTGGGTTAAGTTGTCCCTG
>MUZC01000210.1:860398-874719 GCA_002072015.1 Radix auricularia
ATATATACATATATATATATATATAATTCTCATCATTGTCCAACCATGCCGGACAGGAAGTAGCAAGCAGAATGCAATAAACGGTAGTAAACATTCAAAATTTCGTTGAATTGAAGGCAATCACTGTCTTCTTTCAAAACAGCAAAATAAAATGTATTTCGTAGTGTAATGGTTATAACAATTGCCTAACACGCGGAGGTCGCAGGTTCCAATCCCAGCTAAGACATTACTTACTTAATTTTTAGAAATATTTGTGTTAGTGCCCGTTCATTTCCCACTTTTCTTTTCTATCACCATAACAAGCACAAGACGAGTGGGAATAAGCTTGACGAATGACCTTTGTGAGGTTATGCCAATTAGTTTATGTTTTGCAAGCTAGGGTGGTGCGGGGGTAAATGGAAAAGACGTAAATAGTGTAAGCCTGACATGACGTAACAAAACAGCGAACGTTTCGGGTCTTTGCCTTTACACTGTTTACGTCTTTTCCATTTACTTTTTTATAAGCCTGATTGCAGTTTCACCCCTCATTTTGGTGCGGGGTGGCAAGTGGCTAACCACAGTGCACATGTTTCCAGATTAACAAAGCTTCGCAGTTATCCCCGCATCCGAGGTTCATTCGCGTTGTTCTGATTTTTTCGTGATGTAGTTTGTGTCTGTTCACCCCCCCTTTCTATGCACTATCTATAAGCAAATCTGCGGCGTATGCTACGCCGCGGGCAGCTTTTGTACTTTAATTCTTTTTTCAAGCCAAGTAGCTTTGATAGTATGAATTATAGCTGAAAATACTCTTTTTTAAAAAAAAAAATGTGCTCTAATACATAAGTAGTACTAAACAAGTCGCTAGATAAAAAATAACATCGGTATTTTATTTTGGTACAGAACAAAGAATGTCGTGCCGTTTCCTAAAGTGTTTACATTTAGTCAAGAAATATCTGCTTCTTCCTTACACTAAATGAACGAGTTATGGCCTGGGGTTGTTAACGGACGCTTTGTGTCCCTGGCGCGTCGTTTTAACGCAAGCGATCTCTACGGGCTCTTTCTCAGAAACATTACTCAGTCACCTACAGCCATTGACCTTTCGCCCAAGCCAGTCCTAACTAAGGGGGTTCAAGTCCTCAAGGATTTGGGAGAGGCGCCCACGTTGTAGAACATGGTCTGACCAGGCCTACTTGTTATCACCCCACCACAAGTATGTTTGTAATGGAATCTTGCCATAAACCAGAAGATAAATCTTTACTTCTGAGGGAAACATATTTTCATCCTTCGTGGGAAAACGATAGCATTATTTGATACCAATGTTTCTCATGTATAACTGATATTTGACAGCGCATAGTTAATACAAAAACTAAAACAGTTTCCAAAATGAACTGAAGTTTTATTTTTGTGTTCTTAACGTTTGTTTTCCTCGATCGTAAGGCTTACATTTATGTTTTGTAAACACAATTTGTTACATTAATTTTTGTCATTCTTCATCTTGGTCTTTTTTCCCTTTCACTTTCTCTTTTTATTAGTATTGTGCAATATTGTTTAGTATTGTCTAATATTGTTTAATATTGTCTTATATTGTTTAGTAGTGTCTAATATTCTATATTATGGTCTAATATTGTTTAGTATTGTCTAATATTGTTTAATATTGTCTTATATTGTTTAGTATTGTCTAATATTGTTTAGTATTGTCTAATATTGTTTAATATTGTCTAATATTGATTAGTATTGTCTAATATTCTATATTATGGTCTAATATTGTTTAGTATTGTTTAATACTTTTTAGTATTGTTCATTATAATGTTCTGTTTACTTTTTTTAACCGCCAAACTTACAGTTTACTTTAGTTAACGCTATCAGAATTATTTACATGTATCGCCTTTAACCTAGATATCATTGTCTCATCATTAACGCCTTGTCCACATTGGTTGGCTTGTCCCATCATTAACGCCTTGTCCACATTGGTTGGCTTGTCCCATCATTAACGCCTTGTCCACATTGGTTGGCCGTTACAGTATCGTTAACAAATGTAAGCGCTAACGGTTTTGTTTACATTGTTCACGTTTCAGAAACCGTTTAAATCCACTGACAGATCTGTGTCAATTTATTCCGTTTTGAAACGACGTTAATAGCCCCTCCGTCCAGCGAGTGTCCAGACAGACCAACACGTCTTAGGGGAATAACCCAGCCTTTCATTCGCCCGCCCGAGATGTTAGCACCGGAAGTTTTCACCTAAATTAATTACAAATGGCGGCTTCTCCTGACAACAAAAAATCAAAGAGAACGACAATATCAGCAAGGTAAGTTATATCATAGACAGTTAAAAATAATTGAACTCGAGCGTTTTAAAAATACTATACTAGTATTTGAGCATTTAAGGGATCTTTATATCATATAAAATTATACTTCTTTTTTTAAAAAAAAGCTTTGTACATGATATTAATTCCCCATGAATTTAAAGCCTTTCGTTTATTTTTTAAAAAAATGTATCTATTTATTTTGTAGGATATCCAAACCTCATGCCAAACTGCATTTAAATTTTTTAAAAATTAAAAAAAAACAACCACAAAAAAATTTAAACAATCACACTGTACGATTGTATTATCTCAATAGATGCTTTTTTCTATACCAGCTGTGAGGAGCGTATTGGTGTGTGGCGGACTACGCTATTCCCAGCTGTGAGGAGCGTATTGGTGTGTGGCGGACTACGCTATTCCCAGCTGCCTTTTTTTCCTTAGCTATTGGCCCCGGGAACAAAGTCCTGCCTTCACGGAGATTCGAACCGGTGACCCTCGGTACACCAGCCGAGCGCGCATGCCTCTGGACTACCATGAACATATTTTTTTCCTTAAAAAATTATTGGAATGAAATTTTCACACATGTCCTCTCACTGATAAAAAATATCTCACTATGTCATCAGAGTCTGTCATATGAAAGTGAAGAAATCTGCAGAAAAACATACATTGAAACTTAAAATGATGCTTGAACGTTAACTCTCTCATACACGCACTTTGTAGCTCATCTTTACGTAAAGGTTTTAATGTCTTTAGACTCATTTCAACGGGTAGTCATTGATAATATTAGTTATAACACCAACTATGGGTTGTGTTTTAATTTTAAAAAAATATGTAGAACGGTATAACAATCAGTTTTATTTCATTTAAATGTTTATTTTCCCATATGTTTTTATAACACATATTAGATTTAGAACTTAAAGCTTTAAAAAAAAAGTATTACATTGTTAAATCGCAAAGTATTCTACGAATATTAAGTTCGTATTTGCAGATATTATGATGAAGTTCGGACAACCGAAATTTGGGACTGTCTCCGGGTTGTTCATGACGTCATTAATAGGATGAAATAAATAACTTGAACATTGGAAATTATTTTATAATTTTTCAATTTGATTTTAGACAATGTATACACAGAAAATCCTCAGAAAAAAAGAGCGAAAAATAAAAGGAATGGAATATTAAGAAGAAGGCTATAAAAGGAGAAAAGGGGGAAGTAAGAAATAATTGACTACCGCACTTGAGTAAATAGCCACCACCACCTAATTAATCGAACATATCATCATAACTATGACATTAAAGCAGATATAAGGTATAGTAATAACTAGTTACGTCATAGGGCTATATAGAATTTGAAGAAATAACTATATCCACGATGTAAAAATAGAAGATATGGCAGGATCCAACATGTAGAAATAGAAGATATGACAGGATCCACCATGTAGAAATAAAAGATATGACAGGATCCACCATGTAGAAATAGAAGATATGACAGGATCCACCATGTAGAAATAGAAGATATGACAGGATCCAACATGTAGAAATAGAAGATATGACAGGATCCACCATGTAGAAATAGAAGATATGACAGGATCCATAATATAGAAATAGAAGATATGACAGGATCCACCATGTAGAAATAGAAGATATGACAGGATCCACCATGTAGAAATAGAAGATGTGACAGGATCCACAATGTAGAAATAGAAGATATGACAGGATCCACCATGTAGAAATAGAAGATATGACATGATCTACCACGTAGAAATAGAAGATATGAAAGGATACACGATAATCGATTTATCGAGGGGGGGGAAGGTTCTTTCGCCTATTATCCTGACACCTTCCTTATCTATTAGCTAGGCCCTCCCCTCCCTCCACTACCCACCTCCCACTTACCCAAGCAACATCATACCCACAGACCTCAAAAGGTCGCCATGACCTGGTCCCTTGATGGAATGCCCAGACGGTAAGCCCTAATCTGTTTACTGGGGTAAATTCTCTCAAAGTTGTCGAGATGTTGTCAACACCCCTGTGAACTAAGGGCGTCCCACAGCTGCTACCGCATGGCTTTATGAGAACTGTCGCTACCTTATGGCTTTATGAGAACTGTCGCTACCATATGGCTTTATGAGAACTGTCGCCCTCACACATCCTCCGAGACTGTTCTAACCTGTGTCGTAATCTCTGTTATAGCCTCTGTTAAATATAATCTATGTCATAATCTCTGCTATAATAATCAACGTCATAATCTCTGCTATAATAATCAACGTCATAATCTCTGTTATAATAATCTATGTCATAATCTCTTTTATAATAATCTATGTCATAATAATCTGTGTCATAATCTCTGTTATAATAATCTATGTCATAAACTCTGTTATAATAATATAATTCATAATGTCTGTTATAATAATCTATGTCATAATCTCTGTTATAATCTTTGTTATAATGTCTGTTATAATCTCTGTTATAATAATCTATGTCATAATCTCTGTTATAATCTTTGTTATAATGTCTGTTATAATAATCTCTGTTATAATCTCTGTTGTTATAACCTCTGTTATAATCTCTGTTGTTATAACCTCTGTTATAATCTCTGTTGTTATAACCTCTGTTATAATCTCTGTTGTTATAACCTTTGTTATAATCTCTGTTGTTATAACCTCTGTTATAATCTCTGTTGTTATAACCTCTGTTATAATCTCTGTTGTTATAACCTCTGTTATAATCTATTTTTATCTTTGTTATAATTTATCATTAAATTAGCATTATTACTGTATTTTACATGCGCTAAATGTATTGCTACCCCTAAAAGAATCAAAATATCACCAAATCTTTATAAACAAACTATAAAAGAAGCAAAATGTTACACCCTTTTTTAAAGGAACAGACGCAACCTATAAAGCAATGTAAAATCTTTTTGAAGATAACGTATTTCATCCCATAAAACAAGCTAAATGTTAAAATATCTTTTTTTTTCACTGCATTGAAGTATTGTCAATCTTATGGCTCCACGGCTTTAATGTAATTCTGAACACATGTTTCAAATAGATTCAATAGTTGAGCCTGATATTATACCTGATATTAAGGCATATCTGTACTTCATATAAACAGGTTTAGGTCGTCTTAGAATGTAATTGTCGTACTTGCACCAAGTAAACACCGTCAGAGGAATCAATGATTTAGGAGAAAGCTTACATATTTTTCTCTTATATTCTGAAGCACACACAATCTGTTACTTTGAGCGCAGCTCTCAGCTTGTGGCGATTCAATGAAATGAAGACTTTTTTTTGTCTGTCACGGGTCGCGTGTACAGAAATATTCATGATTTTTTTATTGATATTTTTAAAAACATTATGGTTTACTTAATTATGGATGCATGCAAAATGTCCGTGTGTAGGATCAAACAAGAGTTCAATAACCAAATAAATACATCAGCCCCGCACTAATGTGATAAACACGATTGTACTTTTAATACAGAACAGGGAAAATCTACAGGAGAAATAAATTAGCCTACACTCAAGAATTGAATTATTGCTGATCTCTGCATGAAATCGAAACCCCACAAAAATGGCCTGAATCAGATCTGGTGTTAAATAATGTTGAAACTCAACGCTCTTAAAATAGAAGAATATCAGGTCGCGGTAGTAATAAGGCCGCTGACCTTTGCGGACCAGCGTTGATGACCTTTGCGGACCAGCGATGATGACCGCTGTTGATACTAAGGCATACGTCGATAGACGTCCAGACTCCAGCTGGTACGAGCTGCATCCGGGTTACCTTGCCGCCATTTTGTGACAAGCGTCGAGCACTGGAATCATTATATTAGTAAGTGGGACTTGTTTATTGTGTCAAGGTCACAAAATAACAAAATGGCTTTTGGTTTTGTCAAAAGCTTTTTTTCTTCCTTCAAAACATTGTTGACAAGAAATGTCCATGCAGTATTTTGGTCTCTTATTTCTATGCAGTATATCGTCTCTTATTTCTACGCAGTATTTCGTCTCTTCATTTAATATGTTCAACTAAGAAATCTCAGAACAGTTTACCCTTGAGCTGTGTCCATAGTTTTAAGAACATATTTCGGTTGAAATATTTTTAGAAGAGAGGAAAATAAAGGTGTTTCTGTGGACTAATTTTGACGTTTTTTTTTTTAGCGCGGTTCTTCTTCTTCTTCTGCGCTCTCAAAATCATTTTTTGAAGGAGGATTTAGATCACAAGCCCTATATCCGCGGTTAATACGTGTAATGTTAATAACATCCCATCAGACAGGACAAGAATGGCATAAATTTGTGTTGTATTTGTGTTTTGCATTAATATGCGGTCTAGCATAGTTGTTGGCATAAATGAGTTGTACGCTGCAAAATGTTTTGTATAACATGATGTGAATTGTGTAAATGAGTTCTGTGTTGTGTACATGACCCGTGTGTTGCACTAATGTGTTTTAAGTGTCTACATACCTTTTGTGACGTATGCATCTGTATACATCTGTCATAATGTGTCATTAAAACTCAGTATATTATTTGTAAGGTACCGATGTTGTTTACATAATTTATAATTGGATTAGTTTTTTAAAAAAGTCATTGTTAACCTTTGTGTCTCTGTTAAGTTCTTAACGGCTCCTGTTCTCTTATCTCAAATATTTTTGGTTCACATTGTAGCCTGTTTCGTTAAATGAAGATATGGATGTGGTAGATCAAAGAAAAAATTCGTTCATTTTTTTCCCCCATAATGAAAATTCCAATTTTTATGACTTTCAAACCATTCCTTTGTTTTCTTGTTTCAGTTATGTAAATGCAAGTACTCAAAAATGACAATTTCAAAACTCAACATTTGAAGAAAATTTTTTTTTTAGTAAAGCTGAAAAAAAAAACCCCACTAAAAGCATCTAATATTTATTTATGGCGAACTAAACAGAAGACAATGTAAATCAAATCTGGGGGGGGGGGGGAATATGTGCTCAGAAAATATTAGGACAGTAAACGATTAATTTAAGTTTAATAGTTAACTTTTGGAAAGTTAACGAATAATTAATCGATAATTTCGACTAAAGCCAAAAATTAAAATTAAAAGTAACACTTATCAAACGTTCTTTTTGAAAATCTAAATAACACTGGAATGTCTGATTTATCTGTCATTTTTTAACCAACTACACAAAAAGACAAGTGTGTAGACATTATTTTGTTCAGGTGATGAGCGGGTCTAATTGAAGATATAACCAGCCGAGCTGAACAATCATTCACATAGAACTGAGGTAACTGATATGTAAAAAACGGTCTTGGCAAGGAATGACATTATCGGATATCAGTGTTCATTAAGTTTCCAACATTGTAGAGAGTTAATTGATTCAGGAACTTTCATCTCCATTTCGTAACACAGTAATTCATCAGAAGAGCTGTCGTGCTTTTCTATCTATGAGTCAGACTCCTTTACTGCCATTAGCTTAATACGCTTTTCATTTGGCTTGACATGTAGTCGAAGTGTTAGAACCATGGTAGGCAAACTTTATCAACATTTTGAACTTACACAGAAGTAGATGGATTAAAACTAAAATGTCCATGTAATCGTCAGTAAATTTGTTATTATTTATGGGCCGCATTTTTTAAATAGTGGTTTTTATTTTTATTTTTTGACTTACAATAATTTGTATTCGATAAAAATAATTTTATCGTTAAACCTTTAAAACTATGTACCGAGAAATTAATCGTTAGATTCCGAAAGCCCTAGAAAATACAATTAATGATTCTTTGCACCGCTATAACTGACTGTAAAAACCCAATGACTGTGACAGTTACGGTTCTTGAACCGGTTTCAAAATGCATTCAACATTCATAATCAATGATATTATAAGAATTCTAAAGCATTGTAAAACTCCTAATGACTGTAAAAACTCAGTCTGTCTTACAGTTTCAATCCTGTAGCAATCAACATCCATTGAGCTTTCATAATCGTTGCAATATTAGCCATCCCTCTAGCCATCCCATGGAAGACTTATTCATATCGTCAAAACAGTGGGAAGAAAGTAGTCATCATTGCGGTAGTTTAAAAGTGTATAGCATTCCTTTCAGCTCAAAGTTTGGTATAAAATGTTCTTTCTTTCTTAAAACGTACACCAATGAAAACAGGGAGGTAAACCAATGAAAACAGTGTGGTATACCAGTAAATATACTGAGAAGATTTTAAGGAACGTTTCCATTGGCCTTCAACTTCCACCACAGCTGATGTACAACGTAACGTAAACTGTCAAACAGAGTAAAAATCTGATTATAATGTATTTAATCTAATCTAGAGTATACGTGCCCGTGATAGCGCAGTAAAATAAAACAACATAAAGATATACTATTTGAATGACCCCTCAATCGTTGAATCTTTGAGAAGATATATTATTTCTATTTACTTGACCCCCCCCCCACACACACACACCACCTCACCATGGGGAACGTAGCTGGCTACACAATTATTAAGTCTCTGTAGAGTTCTGGTTTTTACTTGAGTAGGTCTAGAGTCCGTGAAACACAGATCACTCGCAGATACTAGGGAGGAGTGAGGGGGAGGGGTGGGGATGGGGTGTGTGCACCGGGTGATACCAATATATAAAATTCTGTATGCTCCTATTTTTCGGCACTGGCTGACTGCTTGGAGGTCTCTGGGGTAAGTCATAAGAGGGTGACGCCATGAGCTATACTAACACAGTGACTCTTCTGCACTCAGACAAGTCAACAACATCAATTCGTTTTAAAAAAATTGTAATGATTGTTACTTGAAAAAATAAATAAAGTGAAATAAGTTTTTGTTTATCATTTCAAGGTTTCATTGAACAAGGCAAATTTCGGGATTTAATTTACCCTGAGTTTGGCGTTATCTTCGTTTCCCCCGCCGCTGAGTTTAATTATACGGTAGTGGCAGCTAGAAATAAATAAGCCTCGTTCTGATTTAGTACGTAATGATGTCGTCTGCTCCCTTGTAAGTACGCGCGTACTTGTCTGGCGAAAAGTAGTCGCCTTTTGGAATTTTAGTCACTTACACGACCAATGTTTAGTCACTTATATAACCAATATTTAGTCACTTATATAACCAATGTTTAGTCACTTATATAACCAATATTTAGTCACTTATATAACCAATGTTTAGTCACTTATATAACCAATATTTAGTCACGTATATAACAAATATTTAGTCACTTATATAACCAATATTTAGTCACTTATATAACCAATGTTTAGTCACTTATATAACCAATGTTTAGTCACTTATATAACAATATTTAGTCACTTATATAAACAATATTTAGTCACGTATATAACTAATGTTTAGTCTCTTATATAACCAATGTTTAGTCACTAATATAACCAATATTTAGTCACTTATATAACCAATATTTAGTCACTTATATAACCAATATTTAGTCACTTATATAACCAATATTCAGTCACTTATATAACCAATATTTAGTCAATTATATAACCAATGTTTAGTCACTTATATAACCAATGTTTAGTCATTTATATAACCAATGTTAGTCACTTATATAACCAATATTTAGTCACTTATATAACCAATGTTTAGTCACTTATATAACCAATATTTAGTCACTTATATAACCAATATTTAGTCACTTATATAACCAATGTTTAGTCACTTATGTAACCAATGTTTAGTCATTTATATAACCAATGTTTAGTCACTAATACAACCAATATTTAGTCGCTTATATAACCAATATTTAGTCACTTATATAAACATTATTCAGCCACTTATATCATCAATTTTACGAATATTACATTAAATCTATATCTAATATAATAGCCGTGAAAGGAATGAAGGTGTTATATGGAGTAAACATTTTGAATAAAACTCCCCAGCACTGGCACCACTTTTGGTTACCATGATAAACACAAACTTACACGAACGTTTTAGAAATACAACCATACACCGCGGGACTCTTTTAGTTCTTGCTTGCATTTATTGGACCATGGCTTAAAATATTTCTACACCCCTTCAACTGGTCGGAGTGATGTCATTTCAAGAGTCTTCATGATCTACAGCTGAAGTAAGAGCTACTCATGTAAAATTATAGTCGGACCTCTCTTAGGGAACTCAAAGGGACCCGAAAAAATATTCGACTTTTTTGAGCTAAGGAAAATGTCGTAATAGTAATAGACACAGATTAATCAAAGACATTGTTGATGTTGAGAAGGGTGGGGGGAGGGTAAGCCATCCCGATGTGAAGACTTGACAGTAAAGAGAGGCCGTGTCTGATCTTTCATATGAAAAGAAATCAACTTGGCTTTGACACACCCACACCACTGAGAAATCCCCCCCACCCCCGAAATCCACACACACGCTTTACTCCCTACACAGTGGGATGAGGGAAGTAGATTTTTCTTTTTAAAAAGAGTCACAGCATGCAGCAAAGGGACGTGGATTAGTCTCTCTTCTTCCAGCCACTTTCTTTTCTTGTGTTGGTGATATTTGGTCTCAAAGTAAACCTATACGTGACAACTTTCTTTTCTTGTGTTGGTGATATTTGGTCTCAAAGTAAACCTTTACGTGACCACTTTCTTTTCTTGTGTTGGTGATATTTGGTCTCAAAGTAAACATTTACGTGACAACTTTCTTAAAGGTGAAAAAGTTTAACCAAAGTTAAAATGAAGAGAAAAATAAAATTAAAAAATAAATAAATAAAAATCATTTTTTTTGTTTAAAAAATGTAAACAATTTGTCTTGGCCGTTTTTGACCAGTGCCGTTTGGACTGGTGTCGTTTGGACAGAGGGAGTTTGACCGGGTCATTTAACAGGGGTCGTTGGACAAAGGCCGTTTGACCGGGGTCATTTAACAAGGACCGTTTAGACAGAGGCCGTTTTGACCAGGGCCGTTTGGATTGGGGCCTGTACGTCGAGGACGTTTTGAGGGGTAACCAAAAAAATAAAAATAAAGATAAAAATAAAATCAGCTCTCGTGTGGTTTACACTGACATGAGTACGAAACAAATGACATCAATGTTGGCTGGTAAAGACTTCTTAAATTGTGGCTCAAGTGTGTTAAATATAAGTCTTGTTAATTTACTGTCCCCCTGTCTCACTGTCCCTCTGTCCCTCTATCCCCCTGTCCCTCTGTGTCTATAGCTGGAACGAAACGGTCAGCTTTATCGGTAAAAATTTAAAATGATAAGAAATAAACTACTACACCATAGATTTGTATAAATATATGAATAACTTCACAATAATTTGTACGTTTTACTTTAAACAATTTTGTGTGTGCGAGTTGTAGAAAGTTGTGTTTTTCTTTCAAGGAAAAATCCCCAGCTGCAATGGTAAAAGACTTTTCAATCTAATGATTATGATAAGAGAAGTATTTACAGACAGCGACAATGATGGTTTTGGGACTTGGGACCAATAAAATTCTAGTGTAAGCAGCAGTATGTAAAGCAAGATTTGGTTCAGTGATAGCAAGGTTCGCTGTAATGAAAACACATTTTTAAAAATGTACATCAAATTAAGTGAATTGATATTTGAGTGTGCAACAGCAGAAACAGAGTAAAATAGATGTTATAAATGTGGGTACAATAATATGTGATTTGATAAAAAAAAAAGATCAGAAAAAGAGGGGAGGGGGTGAAAGTATGAAAAGTGTTACCTGCAACCTGAATGACCGTTCTTCATCGGACAGGCCAGGTCAAATATTTTGTCGAAGGCGTTCTGAAATAGACATGAAATATAATGAGTTTGACATGAAATAAAAATGAATTGGACTAGATATAAAATGAAACAGACATGAAATAAAATGAAATATTCATTTAAAAATGACAAAGACATGAAATAAAATGGTAAATAAAAAGTCCCGAGTTATCTGATAGTTTTTTTTATTTGGCGAAAATGGTTTTTTGATAAAAAGAAAGAAAAAACATAAAAATATTGGGATCTCTAATAGCAAACGAATAGCATTAAGAGTAGAGTTCAATTTTTTAAACTTTAAGACTGCGATAACTTTCCGGTGACATATAAAAGACTTAAAGGACGATTATTTAAAAGGTCAATATTTAAACAGCATCGTCAGTGGCGCCATAGTCGACGTTGGGACTTTGCTTGCAACACAACTTTTATACACCGCTTAAGTGTGTATGTCTGTGTGTTTATTTATAAATGTGTGTGTCTGTGTTATATATTAATACAGGTAAATCTGAGATTGTTTGTGTACTATTTTTGTTAAAATTTAAGAAAATATTTTTGGTTACTGTTCTAATTCTTTCAACAAATTTCTGTACCCGATGCGTTCATGTGCGTATAGCTTATTATAAGGCCCACCTCGTTCATGTGCGTATAGCTTATTATAAGGCCCACCTCGTTCATGTGCGTATAGCTTATTATAAGGCCCACCTCGTTCATGTGGGTATAGCTTATTATAAGGCCCACCTCGTTCATGTGCGTATAGCTTATTATAAGGCCCAACTCGTTCATGTGCGTATAGCTTATTATAAGGCCCACCTCGTTCATGTTGTTATAGCTTATTATAAGGCCCACCTCGTTCATGTGCGTATAGCTTATTATAAGGTCCACCTCGTTCATGTGGGTATAGCTTATTATAAGGCCCACCTCGTTCATGTGCGTATAGCTTATTATAAGGCCCACCTCGTCCATGTGCGTATAGCTTATTATAAGGCCCACCTCGTCCATGTGGGTATAGCTTATTATAAGCCCCAACTCGCGTCATTAGAACATTGATGTGGATTTTCGTCCTCAGAAGAACTTAATATAAAAAATATTCATGTATTCAAATGTAATCTTCGGGTGTGCCAGAGACTATGTGCCAGAGACTATGTAAAATGCGTGACCCGCTCTGGTCCTTACTTCCGTCCCAACGGCTCCATAAATTAAATTATACAACAATATAAGTCCTCCATTAATTATATTTTACAACAATAAAAGACCTACATAACTTACATTCTACAACGATATAAGTCCTACATAAATTACATTCTATAACAATATAAGTCCTCCATAAAATACATTCTACAACAATATAAGTCCTACATAACTTACATTCTACAACAATATAAGTCCTACATAACTTACATACTATAACAATATAAGTCCTACATAACTTGCATTCTACAACAACAATATAAGTCCTCCATAACTTACATTCTAGAACAATATAAGTCCTCAATAAATTACATTCTACAACAACAATATAAGTCCTACATAAATTACATTCTACAACAACAATATAAGTCCTCCATAACTTACATTCTACAACAATATAAGTCCTCCATAAATTACATTCTACAACAACAATATAAGTCCTACATAAATTACATTCTACAACAACAATATAAGTCCTCCACAAATTACATTCTACAACAATATAAGTCCTCCATAAATTACATTCTACAACAACAATATAAGTCCTCCATAAATTACATTCTACAACAACAATATAAGTCCTCCATAAGTTACATTCTACAACAATATAAGTCCTCCATAAATTACATTCTATAACAACTATATAAGTCCAACCCTTGCTAACTCAACAGTGAATGTCATCTAGAAAGTATGCTTTCAGAGGCTAGAGAAAATACATACCGTCTCCCCCCCCCCAGCCCTGCCCCTAAATGTATTTCGAAGGTGACAATTAATTAGGACAACGTCAATGGGTTCATCTTTTTTTACACCATTGCAGTGGAAATTTTCTTTCAAAATCATCGCCATGACCAGAAAATAGCCTCCAAACGTAAAGGGCTTGTCATTTCTAAAACCGGAAAATGTCATAACCCATTGAGTAATGTTCTATTTTTATATTACATTCACGTGGAACAATGTTTTCAATCATAAATACAGTCGAATCAATAGGTAACTAAAAGTGTTAGATTAGTAAAATTGCGAAACTGTTTTTTTTTTCCTTTTTTCAAATTCCAATAATCTGTCTTAAAATAACGAAGAATTAACACATAGCTGATATGATACTTCCTTCTCTATATATCTTAATTTAAATATTGCCTCGCATCTTTTATTAATTTTCTAATGAAATTGGGCCCCTTCCACCAC
>MUZC01000210.1:886070-904644 GCA_002072015.1 Radix auricularia
TCACATGACATACAAGTACCACATCTCCATATGACATCATTCTCACATGACATACAAGTACCACATCTCCATATGACATCATTCTCACATGACATACAAGTTCTACATCTCCATATGACATCATTCTCACATGACATCCAAGTACCACATCTCCATATGACATCATTCTCACATGACATACAAGTACCACATCTCCATACTTTTCCTTCTACCTCCTCATTCGTTACCACTTTCCATCTATTATCCCGTACCCATACTCTAGTATCCCAACTCCCTACTTCCTGGTTCTACCTCCCCCAGCCCTCTGGTCATTCTCCTAAACACACGCACCCCATCATATTTCCAACTTCCCGTGGTGACCTCCACCCCCCCCATATTCTCGCTCCACCGCTCCCTCCCCGTCTCACCCCTTCAGACTTGTGCTTGTTGATGAGAAAACACGTTCCCCATGGACCGATGCAGTCCATCAAAAGCAAATGATTGCCCTACAGGGTGTCAATCTCCCCCTGGCAGGGGCGTACATTCGGCGTCTGACCTTTCCGGCTACACATCGGCCAGGACATCGGCGGCGGCCGTTGGCAGGTGTGAAACGTAATCAAAATAACCGTTAAGGAGGTCTCTTTAGTTAAGTTTATCGTATCCGTAGACAAGGGTCTAGAAAAGTTTGGTTCATCTCAGGCGACGCTTTGAACTTCTAGTACCCAACAGAAGACATTGTAACCATGGCAACGGTTCAATTACCGGCTGCCCTTTACCCACTGCTGCTTGGCAATAGACTTGGCTACGCCAGTGAATTTGTGAATGTGTGTGAGTGTATGTATGGGTGTGTGTGAGTGTGTATGCGTGTGGTCGGGTGTGTGTGTGTGTAATTGGGTGTGGGGGGAGGGGGTGTATTACTTAACTCTTTAAATAAAAAAATCTTTTGTTTCTGATTACATTCCCACATTTTCATCTCAGATCTAGAGTAAATATTTCCTTATTCTGCTGTGACATATTATGACAGAATCACTTGTCATTTTCTGCTGTGACATATTATGACAGAATCACTTGTCATTTTCTGCTGTGACATATTTTGACAGAAGCACTTGTCATTTTCTGCTGTGACATATTATGACAGAATCACTTGTCATTTTCTGCTGTGACATATTATGACATAATCATTTGTCATTTTCTGCTGTGACATATTATGACAGAATCACTTGTCATTTTCTGCTGTGACACATTATGACAGAATCACTTGTCATTTTCTGCTGTTACATATTATGACAGAATCACTTGTCATTTTCTGCTGTGACATATTATGTCAGAATCACTTGTCATTTTCTGCTGTGACATATTTTGACAGAATCACTTGTCATTTTCTGCTGTGACATATTATGACAGAATCACTTGTCATTTTCTGCTGTGACATATTTTGACAGAATCACTTGTCATTTTCTGCTATGAAATATTATGACAGAATCACTTGTCATTTTCTGCTGTGACATATTTTGACATAATCACTTGTCATTTTCAGCTGTGACATATTATGACAGAATCACTTGTCATTTTCTGCTGTGACATATTTTGACAGAATCCCTTGTCATTTTCTGCTGTGACATATTATGACAGAATCACTTGTCATTTTCTGCTGTGACATATTATGACAGAATCACTTGTCATTTTCTGCTGTGACATATTATGACAGAATCACTCGTCATTTTCTGCTGTGACACATTATGACAGAGTCACTTGTCAACAGAAACGTGACAGAATTTTTTTCCCTGATATCAAAGATCTCACTGACATTAACTAACTTTTTATCAGGTGCTCCTTCATTCATTTTATGTGTGGAAAATTCAAAATCCCAATGACTCTACACTGATATCCTGGTTTTATGATCAACAAACATTTGATACATCTGAGTAAATTGTTACTACATATAGACATAAGCAATATGTTTAAATGAATCATATATAGATGTTCAAGTGTAGCCATTCGTGACGGTGCTTCTAAAATGCTTTTTATGAAGTCACAAACTCAATCTTTGTATAGAGTTTTAAAAAAACACAATTATACATCTGATAATATTAACAGGAAAGACGTCTAAAAAAAAAATTCTGTTTATACAAAAATTTCTCTATTTCTTTCATTTACTTAAAAAATGATCAGTTGAGCACTGAAATGACAACATACGACGCAATCGGGGCTTGAAAATCGTGTGTGTTTGTTCGGTAACTGCATCCAAAGTGTAAACCGATTTGAAACTAATCATTTCAAAAAACTAATTTAACACTGCAGGAAGCATTCAACTATACAGTGAAGACCTCGCGTATAAACAAACTCTCTTTACTTAGCAGCAAACATACGCCCCTGATCCAGTCGCAGACAAGATGTTTCCAGCCCCTACTTCTACAAACTGTTAACTGGCCTACAACAACAGGGGCGCCGCGCTAATGAAACAGGACAAGGTCACTGGCCGTCTCGGTGGCCGCCCTTGAGGAGACACGCCCCGGAGCGGCGGTGAGTGTGACACCCCGGTAATCAATCAGCTCTAAATAAGGTTTGGGGACGCCCCTGGACGACGGCAAGGAGCAAACTAATCTCATAAGGGCGCCCTAACAAACAGCTGAGGATTGTTGGAACGGTGGTCATGTGTGAAATTGCTGGGCCAAATAAGTATGGACGCTGATGTGTGTGTGTGGGGAGGGGGAGGGGGTTAGGAAGGTGGGACGACAGAATAGACAGAGAATAGAACGTGAACATAGAGTCTGATGAAAGGTAACGGACAGTAAAAGAAAAGGAGAAGAATATAGGATGGAGAGGATAAAATGATATTACAGAGAATGAAGTGGAGAGATGGCGGAATGGTAGGATATTGCGGATGTAAATATTTGAGAAAGAGGATAAAGAAATGAGAGAAAAAATATAATACCATTAAAATGCTGAATTAAGATGCGAAGTGTCCTCATATTAACGATACATATTACGAGTGTGTACAAGATACAAACACATATACACGCACATACACACACATACACACATATACACACACATACATACACACGCATACACACACATATACACACATACACACACACATACACACATATACACACACACATACATACACACGCATACACACACATACACACACATATACACACATACACACACACATACACACATATACACACACATACATACACACGCATACACACGCATACACACACATATACACACATACACACACACATATATACACACACATACATACACACGCATACACACACATATACACACATACACACACACACACATACACACACACACATACATACACACACATACACACATACACACACACATACACACATACACACATATATACACACATACATACACATACACACACATACACACACGCACACAACACGTCTCATCTTTAGAATATTTTTACATGGTAAATTAGAAAAATTCGATAAAAATAAAAGTTCCTTGAATCTTTGGGCTTAAGTATAGCCAATCTACTTAACCTAAAAAAGCCAGAAAATTTCTTCCTCACGACCACTAAGCCTATTTTATCTGATGAGAATATATTAGTTTGTCCCAAACACTTTTAGCGTTTTTCCATACATAGTTTATTCTGTATCCAAGCGATGAACCTGCTATTTTTTACACACTGCCACATTGACAGAGGGGCCTTAAATCTGCAACAGGTGTGGCCAGACCTGGATTAAGAGCGAGAGATTTTAAAATATAAAAAAAAGTTTAGAGAGCCGCAGAGAAGAACTTTGTGTTTTTAAACCTGGCTTGTCCAATCTAGTGCTACAGTTACATATCTTTCATAAATTGTAAGTAGGAGAGCTGTAATGTGAGCACAGTGGAGCCGTGGTTCGGGCCACCGTTGATCTGTAAGATTTTTATTCTGTTCATAAAAACATTCGGTCCTACAGAGTTTCCGAAGCTTAAAATTTGGGCAGATAGATAGATGTAAGGTAAAGTGATTTTAATGATTTTGTTTACATTATTATTTTGGCGGTGATTTAACTATGTCCAATCTTCTGCTTGGTGAGATCGTTTCCGGTCTCTCTCAGGTTTAGACCGACCACAAGGACAACGAACGTTGACTCAAATTAACGTGAGGAAAGATGAGGCGTAATTAACTTTTGTTCATTCGCCCCTCCCCCCTCCCCGCCAAAGCAAAAGCTTGAAACGATTCTCAGTTAAATGGAAGGCGTCTATAGACATTGATTCAACAGTTAAATGAAATGTGTGTATATAGACATTGATTCAACAGTTAAATGAATGGTGTCTTTAGACATTGATTCAACATTTAAATGAAAGGTGTCTATAGACATTGATTCAACAGTTAAATGAAAGGTGTCTATAGACATTGATTCAACAGTTAAATGAAAAATGTCTATAGACATTGATTCAACAGTTAAATGAAAAATGTCTATAGACATTGATTCAACAGTTAAATGAAAATTGTCTATAGACATTGATTCAACAGTTAATAAATGAAAAATGTCTATAGACATTGATTCAACAGTTAAATGAAAGGTGTCTATAGGCATTGATTCAACAGTTAAATGAAAGGTGTCTATAGACATTGATTCAACATTTAAATGAAAGGTGTCTATAGACATTGATTCAACATTTAAATGAAAGGTGTCTATAGACATTGATTCAACATGGAAATGAAAGGTGTCTATAGACATTGATTCAACAGTTAAATGAAAGGTGTCTATAGACATTGATTCAACAGTTAAATGAAAGGTGTCTATAGACATTTATTCAACCGTTAAATGAAAGGTGTCTATAGACATTGATTCAACATTTAAATGAAAGGTGTCTATAGACATTGATTCAACAGTTAAATGGTAGGTGTCTATAGACATTGATTCAACCGGGTCAAAGCTGGAGTGATGACTTGGTGGGTTGTTTACGCCTCACTAGACGTCACTGATCCTTGAACTGGAAGGCGTCTTCTAAAAGGAACCAGCAGTCCATTAACTTCTTCTTCTTCTGCGTTCTCAAAATCTTTTTTGAGGGAGGATTTAGATCACAAGCACTAAATCCGTGATGTATTGCGCTGTGGCTGTCAATTGATTCAGTCCACAACACAGTTTATCGTGGAGAGTAGCTTCCTGTGGCCAAATGGCCGCTCGGGTGTGGAGGTACAGAGGACAGTTTTGCAGAACATGTTCCGCGTTCGATGCAGCTGTTCCGCAGGGGCACATTTCAGTTTCTCCAATTCGAAGTTTGCGGAACATGTGCTGCCTAAGTTTGTTGTGGCCCGCCCTTAGCCTGAATATGATGTTCTGAGATTGGTGCGGGAGTTTAAAGAATGCATCGCCCTCTGGATGGTGGGCCTTTAGCTCTGACCATCTTACTGCTTCACTACTTTTGAGAAACGCCTTTATTTCTTCGGGGTGTAGGGGTTGGTCTGACTGGACCTGTTTTCCTCCAGTTTTTGCCAGGGAGTCCGCTGTGTCATTTCCCCCAAGTTCCACATGGCATAGGATCCATTGGAGAACAAGTTCTTTTGTTATTTTACTTAAATTCTGTAGTTCTAAGTTGAGTGATTGATTGATCGAGCTGTTTGGGTCCTGGAGAGATTGGAGCACTTTTTTTTTTTGCATCAGTGAGGAAGAAAATTTGGCTGTTTTTGGAGAGCGGATGGGTTGTAAGAAACCCTGCAGCAAGCTGTAGGGCTTTTCTTTCCACTCTAGTGCCATCTGAGATGCTTCCTATGGCAGTTGCTTTTTCAAGGTGTTCTCCATTAGACCATTTTATGAGGATGCTGGCTCCTCCATTTTTTGTGTTTTTTACTGAAGAGCCATCGGTGTAGACTCTTACTCATGAGTTCTCAGGGTATTGGTCACTGATGTTGTTTTTTTTACAGTTTATTTCAGTATATTGGTTGCGTAGTCAGATTTTATTTCAATGTTGCTTAAATTTTCTCTGATTTTTATTGGTGGACTTGGGTCCCAGTGTGGGAAGTGGCTGTGCGGTTGGGTCGCTTCAATTTCGATGTTGTCAATTTTGTGTTTATTTTTTAGCAGTTTGGCTTCTTGTATAAAATTTGATCTATGGAGTCTTTTAGAAGAGTGGGATTTTTGCATTTTGGGCTTAAGGGGGTGATGTCTTGATGCTTCTAATTTGGTGAATTGAGTTAAGGTTTTTGTTTCTCGTCTAACTTCCATAGAGCTTAGGGTAGCTAAGTCCTCCATGGCTCTGATTGGGGTAGCTAAGTCCTCCATTGCTCTGATTTGGGTAGTTTTCATTGCTCCTGTTATTATTCGTAGCCCTAGGATTTGAACTTTGTCTATTTTTTGGAGGTTCGATTTTGCTGCTGTGTCCCACACTGAGGCTCCATATTCAAGGGTAGGTCTAATGTAGCTGGTGTAGGTTTTCTTCATGATGGAGTGGTTTGCGCCCCAGTATGAGCCAGCTAATTTTTTCATCAGTGCTAGTCTTTGGATTCCCTTTTTTTTTTGAGCATTTTCTATTTGGTTTCTCCAGGTTAATCTTGGGTCAAAAGTAACTCCTAGATATGTGGGATTGTCATTCTTTTCCAAGATAGTTTTGTCGAGGGTAAGTTTGACGCTATCTTGTTTGATTGAAAGGGAGAAGATTGTGTAGGTAGTCTTTTTGGTATTTATGGACATACCCCATTTTTGGACCATAGGTTGAGATTGTTTAATGCTTCTTGTAGCCTAAATTTTGAAGTGCCTGTGTATTCCTCTGTGCTAAGGAGAGCCAGATCATCAGCGTTCATGATGCTTTTTACTTTTTTGGGGATAATTTGTAGTAAGTCGTTTATGAAAATTAGAAACAGTGTGGGTGACAGAACACCTCCCTGGGGAACTCCATTTTGTATCGTAGCTTTGTTGCTTCTTTTGCCTTGCATTTTGACTAGAGCTTTGCGATTTTTTAGATATTCTGTAATCCAGTTTAGCATTCGGTGGGATACCTGAGTATTGTGTAGCTTTGGAATTAGACCTTCTTTCCAGACCATGTCAAATGCTTTTTCTAGGTCTACTCAGACGACGGTAGTTGATTTCTTTTCCTGTAAGCCATCTTCTATTTCTTTGGCTATGTAGTCTATTTAATCCTCTGTTGATCTGCATTTTCTGAAGCCTGCCTGTTCATCTGCTAGTAAATTTTCGGATTCAAGTATCCACATCTGTCTATTATCTACCAATCTTTCAATCAGTTTGCAGACGCAACTAGTCAGACTTATTGGTCGGTAGCTGTCAACTTGGCTTCTTGGTTTGCCATGCTTCGGTATTGGGATCATAATAGCCTTTTTCCAAATAGTTGGAATTTTTCCAGATTTCCAGCTGGCATTGTAAATTTGTAGAAGTTTTTTCTTAGCCAGAGGTCCGAGGTGGGTGAGCATATCGTTTGAAATCTTGTCTATTCCTGGAGCTTGTTTGGGTTTGAGGAGATTCATGGAATTCCATTAAATGAAGTTTTAAAATCCGTTGACCATCATAAACTCATCTACCCTTAAATTTCGGAGCTCCTCTATAAGTACTGAGTATTAGAGACATCTTGTTTTGTCTGATAAAAATGCTCCTTCTATACAGAAGATTATTGCGTCTTAAGCTTATATATAGTTTGTGGCTAAACTTCCATTCTAATTAGAGTTTAAAATGTTGATAAAGTTTTGGTTTTCCTGGTTTCTTCGGGTAGCCAACGCCATACCCCAACTAACGGACGGGTATCAGACGTATTGTAAATCATTATGTCCTGCCATCGGTTATGTATAAATCAAAACATGACAAACATTTAAGTCCCTAGGTTCATATCTTCTCATGAGCAGACCTTAAAATAAAAATTGTCTTTGTAACGTCGTCATCCCAGGAACGACTCTCACACCTCACATAGAAACAATGGATCCAAAACAGTTTCCGGTTATAAGCTTTAAAACTTTTATTAACACACACACCCGAGCCACAGTGTCAGCAAATTAACAAAAGTCATCTAGATTGTGACGTAGGTTTTGCTAGAAGATTTAGTTCAGATAATACGTGCTAAAGAGACCTCTCAGGGGCACGGATTTTAAACCCTCCTAATCAAAAACGCCATTGTTGATTCATGCTCACTATGTCAGAGAATTGTCCCAAACTCACTTCTGAACAACAACAATCCAATAATTACTTCCTATAAATGGAAGGTTTAGCTTTGTCTACCCCAAGGTGTGGCTCTCTACTGGCTCACAGCGAGTCTTCAGATCCGGCACATAAAATCGTGCAAGCGATGCTTTTGTCGGTTTACTTGAAAATAATTGAAGTCCATCCCGCGAAATATGCTCCCTTAAATATCACCTTCCCTGTACAGGCCAGTTTACTGGCCTATAGGGTTGACCTCCTCCCCCACCCCTCCACCACGGGTACGACTTGTGTCCGCTTGTCCAGCTCAACGATGCTGTACCTCTTTCTCTCTGCCCATGTCCTGCATTCCCGAGTTTAATCTGAGATTCCCCCAACAATGTCTACAGAGCCAGACCTTCAATCTCAACGATCTGAGCTCCCTACTCCAAGAGAGAAGCTTGACTCAATCGAATCAAACAAACAGTTATTTGTGGCCTGCCAAACGGGAGGGGAAGCGAGGGAATGAATGCAATTTGTTGAGCAATCTATTAAACTTTTTCATTTTATTTGCCGCTTTCTTTAAAGAAACGAGATGAGGGGGAGGTGAGGGTAGAGAAAGGGGATGAAAGAAGCGATAGAGAGGGAAAAGTACATAGAAAATACACAGAAGTGAACTTACAAATTTATATGTCAAAAGTGCCCTCATAAGTCTATTATTATACGAAAGTCTTTTGGTGTTTTTTAAAAATAAAATCTAAGCTTTCCCTTTTGTGTTTATGCATCCTCGTCCAAAACAAATTTTAAAAAAAAACTGATGTTTAACTTCAGTCGCGTCTATGCTCCTATTTATACACACATTGCATGCACACCACGGTCATGCTATAACACTAAACAGACGCTTTATTCCGAGACTTAAAAGTAAGTCACAGACAGTCAAGTCATTTCGTCCAACACCTCGCACGTGCCGAAATACAAGGGCAAGGTCACACACGCCAAAATAAAAGGTCAATGTCACACGTTACCTCAGAGTTGCTGTCCTTGTCTTTGAGCAGAAGTGAGCACCTCTCACACTTGAGGAGACTCTGGGCTCTCTGCATGATCTTCACCACCACGTGGTCCACCGACGTCTGCTCCGTGAATAGGTCGTGTACCACTTCCAGCAGCGCCTGGATACAAACATGTAACATCACATTAGATTCTTTGGAAAAGAATTTTACAACTGTTCTTGGAACTGTCAAAATATTTGGGCTGGTGGGAGACAAGTCCATTTTTAACATCTTTCTGGAACTTTTGGCATCGTGTATTTGAATTTGAACCCAACTGTTAAATTTGTTGAATAGTTATTTTAAGAGCTGTTACTGATTTTTAACGAAATTTGAGGGATTAATTGGAAAAAAGGATTAATTTCGATTAATTATAACGTATAAATAGATCGAAACATTTGTATCAGATCTGCGTGGTCCCCGGGATGAGTAGGGTACGCGAAACCCGAAACTAAAAGTCCCGACCAGGAAGGTCGAAGTCCGGTTAGGGCTAGCTAGGAAGTTAGACAGATGATTACAGCCGCCTTACGGAACTAAGACAGAGGCGACCATGGTGGAGATCGCCTCTGTCGATGATGAAAACCATTGTGCCCGTTGAGGGTCGGGTCATCCGAGGCGGCCGTTTCGTCCCCCTTTCTAGGTAGAATCAGTGACCGGCACTGTTTAGGGCCAGGAGGGCCAGTAAAATACTAGAATAAGTGTCTTGAAGAACTTTGGTCGGACGTCAGCTCTGAGGAAACCTTCCCGACAAGGGGTGCCCTTACCCAACACTATGTGGTTGGTTCTGCGGTTGTCCGCACCACCCGGGAAGGTTACAATGATGATCCCCCCTATCCTGCGACAGTCCTAGGTAGACAGATCCGTTTAATGCGCTGTGGTGGCACCGCAGTTACGGCGGGTCGAATTAGGCAAATCCACATCCTCCTTAGGGAGGAAACCCCATAGAGAGTCTTTAGCGAACTTAACCCTGCCCAGACGGCCCCCTCTTAGAGGGGACCGTGTTGGGGATGCCCTTATCAACTACGCCTCTTGGTGGAGAGGTGGGATTTTGCCAAGAGATTTCCCCACGAGACCTATAAGAGTTTTAGTAACACAGGGCCTTTGATGCCATCTCAAATGTCACATATTTAGTATCAGATCTGCAACAATCCGTTATTTAACTTTAAAGCTTACACACACATTTGTAAAGTCAAAATGTAATACTGACCAGAGTGATTTGTTGCAAGCTCAAGATGTAATACTGACCAGTCACGTATCTAGAACATTTTTAGAAAACGTAAGGAGTTAGGGGCTGTACATAAATGACGTCACGAATTTTGGCCGATTTTTAACCGCCCCTCCCCAATGTCACATGTTGTCACAAAAACTTAGACACAACCTATCCAATAAGGCTTTACAAAGTTTGCGCCCCCCCCCCTCCCGATAAAATCCGTATTTTTTATTTAAAATGAGCATGTTTCAATAACTTTTATCATTTAAATGTGTTTTTAGTACGAGGCTGCATTCTATTATCGTAATACGCATGAAACCTTGTAAAATGTAATTAAATAAATTGTAATTAATCAAATATTTAAATGGCAATTTTATTTCAATTAGCGAGTTTTGATGTGAATTCACGTTTCTCAAACACCCCCTCCTCCTCCTCACACATCGTCACAAATGTGTACCCCCCCCCCTTTCCCATCCCCAGGTGCTTAACGTCATTAATGGAAGGTCTGTTAGTTTAACAATACAACTTATACAGTATAATGAGTGTCAGTCACCTTATAGTAAGCAAGCAAGTAGCCATCACTTTAGCCAGTCACTTTATAGTAAGCAAGTAGCCATCACTTTAGCCAGTCACTTTATAATAAGCAAGTAGCCATCACTTTAGCCAGTCATTCAGAGAAATCAGACTGCTTACATTAGCTAGAAGCAGCTGCTATGATCGCATATTGAATTTTATTGATCACGAAGAACATCGCATTCGGAATTGTTTATGGCAGTGAACGCAGTAAAGTCTGCCGCCTTCGTCTACTTTGACACCCGCATTTAGCTTAAAAATAAAATGTCTCTCAATTTTCTACTTAAATGTTTAACTTTAACTGTGCTGTCAATAGTCGGCATTTTCGTTTACGTCTGCACGTCTCGGTAAATAATAACAATAATACGCCCGAAGAGTAACATAAAATATAAATTATTATTAAATGGAAAAAAAATATACTAGAAATATTCTCTTCAATTTTAATCGATCAAATTAATTTAAAGCATTAAAAGTTTTAACAACTAAACGATTAATAAATCGTTAATTTTCGCAGAGTTTGAGTAGGGTTTTTCCCCATAAACTCTTAATGTGTAGTAAATCCTGTTTAATTAATTATGTAATAGCGACATCTGCGTTTATATTGTCAGATGTAGTAGAATCAGAATGCCATCCATCAAGACAAGCATCGCTGTCATGGGATTTAACAAATTTATTTTAAAAAATTAGTTTAAAAAATAATAATCTGAAATTTCAAATACACATGGCTTCCTATTTATGGCTCTAGCAATAACCAGCTAAGTTAAATCAAACAGGGATGCGCCCCCCGCTGTCACAAATGGAGCTACTTTCGTGACGCTACAATTAGCCAATGACAGATGTACCTCCTAGTTATTGATGCCCCGGATCAATTGGGCCGCCCTTATGAATTGGCTTTGTGAGGCCAAATAAAGTGAAGCACTTGTTTAAAAATACATTTTAAAATTAAGGTTTAAACTTTTTTTAAAACTACTTTTATGAATATAATTCTGTATTCATTTAATTTTTAAAATCTACGCAATTCTAGGTCATGCTGCACGTCACAGATTTAGAATCTGAACTTAAATATGTTCATTTTATTTTATTTTTTATTTTTAAACAAATGAATATGTTTATATTTAACCCTTTGTTTCCATATTAAGAAATATCTCCTCATTGGAAATCAATGTCTTCATATTTCTACTTATTATCTATGACAATAGCTATCTAATTTTAAATAGAGCTCTCAATTTAAATCTGATGAACACTGTCATCAATGTCCCCTTGTTCAAGTGCCTGGCTGTGTGGCCGTATAGATATCTGACTAAACACGCGCAGCAGTTTGGAATTACCGCGCAATTAATTTGATAGGCATTACAATATGCCCGTGTTTGTATCGTGTAATTTTTTTACAAAATGGAAGCCGCTTAACTTTGTACGCGAGTTTGTTAATTTGCACACCGACCAACGAACCGAAGAAGGAACATAGCCTTTCATGGTTTATTACCGTGTACAACAGTGGTTCCCAAAGTGGTCCCTAAGGACCGACAGGGGTCCCTGGCACCATTCAAGGGGTCCGTGTAAAATAGATATTGATTTTGGGGGTCCCTGAAGAATTTCTGGGGCTTACAATAAACTATAAAAAATGGGATCCATTATTATTGTTATGGGAAGTAAAATAAAATAAAATAGTAGACGAATACTTTTTCTACTAGATGCATTCAGTCATAGAATATAAATTTGTTTCACCTAGAAACGGAAGTAGAACTTTGTTAATTTGGTTTTCCTAGAAACGGAAGTAGAACTTTGTTAATTTGTTTTACCTAGAAACGGAAGTAGAACTTAGTTAATTTGTTTTACCTAGAAACGGAAATAGAACTTTGTTAATTTGTTTTACCTAGAAACGGAAGCAGAACTTTGTTAATTTGTTTTACCTAGAAACGGAAGTAGAACTTTGTTAATTTGTTTTACCTAGAAACGGAAGTAGAACTTTGTTAATTTCCCCAGCTTAAACAAAACAAAATATTTGGCTAATGGAAAAAATCAAGTTTGCTGCCATTGAAATGCTAAAGCCCAATAAGTTATAAGTAGGTGAAAAAATAAAAAAAATCATGTTAAGCCTGGTCCCTATTGGAATTCAGGACGTGTTAGCGCATTTTCGTATTATGTATCAGTACTTATGTTAGATATCAGAATTATGTAGTTATCAGTAATTGTTTTTAGATTTTAGACATATTTTTATGAATTTTCTTGTGTAATGAATATACCTGACATTTTTTTAATTTAAAAGTCATTTCTTTACATTTTAAAAAAAATTATTTTCTCTTTAATCTAACTACAAGTCACCACAAATGATGACGTAAAACTCTCTAAACTTTTACACATATTCTAATGACGTCAACTAAAAAAAAAAAACTAATTCTTTTGCACCCTTTCGCACCACTCTTCAATGCTGGAAGTGTTATACATTCGACTTCCGGCAATGGCGGCCGTTCCCTGCGCTAGTGTTACCTCTCGATTCGAAATATTTTTTGGTAGTTTTAACGGGGTTTTTTAACGGATCGAGTAACTGAGTGTTGATGCACAAATGGCAGGTCAGGACATACAAAAAACATATATACCTCATGGGTCTAGGACTTATGGATGCTGAGATCAAGGGTGATGACGGACGGACGGACAAAACGGGTGCAATAGCGCATTCGACTTCTCGAAAATGCGCTAAAAATTCTGTGAATCAATCAGGGTTGCAAGGTTTGATATTTTACTGTAATGGGAAGATGTATTTGTCTAAATTGTACCCTAAAATCTCTTTTTTTTTCAAAAGAGCTTTACGGCAGTTATATTGAAAATTTACTGATACTTGTTAACAGTGGTTTGTTACAACAGAGTATGCGAGAGTAAAGAATATTTTGTAGTATAGATTGATTTCATCACAAGGAAATAATATTTTACCCTTGTGTCTTTTAAGTGATAAAACTATGTCAAATGATTCAATGAAATTTTCCAAGCTTTTCACGGATATTTAATAACAATCGATAGGAGAATTTTTTTTTAAAAATGAAGATTTTTCCAAACGGTCACAGAAAAAATATTTGAAAACACCATCAGTGCAAAAACTTTAGAAACATCATCTAAGCGAGATGAAGAGGGACTGAAAGACATTAATATAATTATTTATTTATTGCACAGTCCTCAAAGCCGTACATTATCGGCTAAGAACTTATTTTAACAGCACAGTCCTCAAAGCCGTACATTATTGGCTAAGAACTTATTTTACCAGCTGTAATTGAGTTAGTATTCACCATGTTGCACAACCAAGCTTTCTACATTATGAGAACAATTTCCCTGAGAATTAATATAGTACGAAAATTGAAGAAATGACTAAGTGTGAAGAAAATTGCTTATGTGAATTGTTGAAAACATCTTAGACCTCCTTACAGCTTGGCGAGTCCACTTTTCCAGGAAACGGAGCTTCACTTTTAGCTTATTATGATTTGTTATACAGGAAACATTTGCCAAGAATTTAATTGTCTTTTGCTAACTGTTTGGAAACAAATACGAAATGAGAAATGTTATTTACTGAATGAAACAGATTTTTCTACATAAGCTTTACCCTTTACCTCTCTGCTGCTGCTGGCGGTGCTCCGGCAATGGTAGGAATATACAGAGGCTTTCTGGTATACTTAATACAAGCTGTACGAATTTATATTCAGTACATTGTGCCATTCATCGACATCATTTCATCAGAGAAAATCATAGTTAAAGTTTGCATGGGTCACTTGAGTATTTCATTAAAACGTTACATAAATTAAAAAGAAATGCCTTCATTGAGAGATTATTTCTTTGAAAATTGATTTGAAAATGTCGAAGACTATAATCGTTGACTAATTAACATAGAAATACGTTAGCGATCTAAACGTCATGTTTAAATCGAGTTTATTGTCTCTTCTATTCATTTGCTGAATTGCCGGAAGGCAGAGACAATGTTATGCGACAAAATGTATTGAGCTCCAACAATGGCGTAGCCTATATGACTGATATATAGGGGAAATTGTACGAAACTATTTTGAACAAAGAGGTGACCAAATAAAAATCAAATTTAGAAGCGTAAATCTGTGTTTGTTGCAAAACTTTGGAAGACGAGAATGTTTTCATTATTTTTCGTAATCTCAAAGCAGAGATGAAGATTTGCAGGCATTTTTTAATGGCTCTTCATGCAGAACTGAACCAAGGATTTCAAGACATTCTCACTTGAATCTTCCTGAATGTTGAACCCGTTTGCGGCTGGATAAACTCAGATCCAAAACAGAGATGACTCCATAATAACACAGGATCAGTTGAAATATTAACAAATGAGAAACTTACATGTCTGAACGAGGATATCACCAATCCTGGTTACAAAAAACAGATCCCAATTTTATATTCTGCATTTTCGGTTATTGTACTGAATTTGTTCGCTGTTTCCCGTCTTCCACTTTGGGAGTACAAGGATTCAGTGCCGTTTGGAACCTCATCACAGGAAATAGAAACCGACTACAAATTAGTGCTACTGGGGATTTATGGTTGCTAATAACAACAATTAAGTCGGACATAAATTAAATTAAATACTCTCATAAAACCTCATCACATTCATTCAACTCAATAACTGTTTTAAATTTTATTTTAAACAAAAGTTATAATTTCAATAAATACTTCTTTGGCAAAATATATTTGTTTGCAATTTTTTACAATGTATTTATGTAGTTTTTCTTTTGGGAGTCCGTAGGCAAGTTTTGACTATAAAAAGTGGTCTCTGGGGCAAAAAAGTTTGAGAACCACTGGTGTACAACAAAAAAAAATCTCTACACATTTTTAGTGTTCTACCCGTTCACGGTTTCAATTTCGTTGGGTTTTTTCTTCACTTGAACCTCATCAAATTTGATCTCATTTGGGGTAACAAGTAACAAGAGCAACAAATGTTAGCGAGAGCTCGAAACCCAAACCTGCAATCCTGAGATTTATTTTGAGATTATAGCCCGCGGGACAACTTTGTCATGGAATACTTTCCCGTTTTGAACAAAAACTTTCCATGAAACATTGAATTAAGAGATATAATAATTTTTTGTTTTGTTTCTCGAAATCTCTAGCGCTGAGTTCGTAGAGTACGTCATCGGGGGACACAGACACAATGTTTTGGGGTTGGTTGGTTTTGCGTAGCGAGGGGGGCAAGGGGGGCAAATGTCCCCGGGCGCCACGTTAGGGGGCGCCAAAATGAGTATTAAAACTAATTACTTAATTTAATTTTTATGTAAACTAATGTATCCCAAATACGTTTGCAAGATTGAATATTGGAGCTTCAAAAATATCTTTATTACAAAACAGTTGGTAAACATGATTTTGGCGCCCCCATTGAGCGTTAAAGGGCGCCATTCTACTCATAAATAAATGACACATCCTAATGTAGGATTGCTGATCTGTTTTTTTTAATTGAAAAAACTGTGATTTGATGGGAGAGAGCACTAAGAGACCAATACGATTCTTTTAATAGAGCTACCAGACACGACACTAAAAGCAACCAAAATTACCAAGACAAGAAAAAGGAGTGGCTTGAAGCAGTGGGCTATCCTGTGGTCCACGGACCACTAGTGGTCCGCGAAGATTTGCCAGGTGGTCCGTGAGCAAAGCATGAAATTTACGCACTGAATGTGATGAGATTTTACGAGAAAGACTAGCAAGTAAAAGAATGAACGCAGATTTAAATATATTTCTGATCTGGCCATAATGGTTTTTAATTTTATCAAGCTCGTCAATTAAATTCTCGTCTCTTTGATTTCTTATGCTCGAATATGAATTTTGAACATTAACAGTTCCTAATGTATACTGAAGTTCGCTGGTTATCTGACTGTTTTAATTACGCGATGACGTAAGAGATTTTCATGTAGAAATAACTCAAAGCTTGTTGATCATTTGAACCATGGCTAATGGGTTGCTGTTCTGGCTTACTTGGCTGAAATTTTTGAAAAACTCAATAAACTTAATTCAACTCGGCAAGGAAAGCAGATACATTATATAACTCTCATTGACAAAATGTCTGCTTTTACGAAAAAGCTTGATCTTTGAAAAAGAAGATTATTTCAGGGTTACTTTGAGATGTTTGATAAATTGTACGAAATCACCGAAAACCATAAAATGCAGAAATAATTAAATAAACCACTGTTGATTTATTTGATTTCTTGTCTTATTCAATAAATGCGGGGCCAATTTTATTTCTTCTATTTTGATATTTATTGGTGGTTTCCAATCTTAATCTCGAACACAATGAAGATAAAATTACCAACATCGTAATTAAACAAATTAATTGAACTGACCATTGATAACTATTTGAATATGTTGCATCAGAAAGTTGGGTTAATGAAAAGTACTCCGAACCGTCTCAGAAAGCTTTTAAAATTCTTTTACCCTTTGCAACTTTGTGAAATGAGTTTGTCTGCAGTGCTTACAATAAAAACAAAACATCGTTCGTACTAAATAAACTAATATAGCAGTCTTTTTAATAAAAACTACTGTTTTTGACTTAAAGTTGTTTTTTAAAGTTAGCAAGTAGACTTAAATAAGAAGACTTTGAGAATAATATAAATAACATTTGTTCGTTACAAAAGAAAGAGTATTGTTTAAGGAGCACGCAAATCGTAGCATGTTAGTATAGTTTTACTAACTAACATGTTTTGTTTACTACTTCTAGCTATCTATATACACAGCATAATTATATCTAACTTTTCAGCACGGCAGTAGCACAATTTTTAGTAGTGGCCCGTAGCTAAGACACATATTTTTCAAGTGGTCCTGGAATCTCAAAAGGTTGAGAACCACTGGCTAACAGAATGGTTACTACGCGTCCCTTTGCTGCATGCTGTGACTCTTTAAAAAGATAAATCGTACTTCCCCAATCCTCATGTGGAGGGAGTAAAGTGGGAGAGGGGAGGGAAGGTCTCTCCTCTCACGGGCTTGTATCGGTTTGTCAAAGCAAGTTGGATTCCTTTCATATGAAACATCAGACACCGCCTTTCTTTCCTGTCCGTCTGTGATAAAACTTGTTGCTCAGTAGGATCAACTGTTAGAAAAAAAAACCCAACAAAATGCCCGAGAAAATCTAGGTTCAGTATCTTATTTATCACCGGAAATCCAAAATTAATTTATCCACCTACTTACATCGACTGTAAGGAATCAGCTGTTGAGTGAAATCAGAAAACACAAGCACTACGGTATCTTACTTGACTCCAATCGATCTAGGACACCAAAAAAGCTTTCTCAAGTCATCAGATTTGTGGATGAGGAATTACAAACTAAAAAGTAACTATCAAAGAATCTTTTTCAGATTTTGTACAGATACATTCCAAAGACGCAACAAGCCTTGAAATAGTTATCGTAGAGAAACTGGAATCTAATAGCTTACCACTATCCGACTGTCGGTCACGATGTTATGATAATGCTTCTGTAATGACTGGGAATATATCAGGCCTTCAACAGCGAAAATGTGCTAGAAATCACAAAGCATTGTTCATCAACTGTGGCAACCACAGCTTAAAATTTAGCAAGAGTACACTCAACTAAACATGATCCAGTTGTTATCACGTTTTTTGGAACAGTTAAAAGTATACATTTATGTTTTCTCCCTTTCAACAACTCGTTGGGAAAAAATTAAAAAA
>MUZC01000211.1:0-34100 GCA_002072015.1 Radix auricularia
TGTATGGAGTCAATAGACAGGTCCAACAGGGATGTATGGAGTCAATAGACAGGTCCAACAGGGGTGGATGAGCTCTAATATAAATGTGTAAAAAAAGAATTCAAACCATTTCTGAATCATCTTTATTTTATTTTATTAGATACATTTTTCTCTTTCATAATACACAGGAGTAATCATACATTCTTACTATGATTGTAATCATACATTCTTACTATGATTGTAATCATACATTCTTACTATGATTGTAATCATACATTCTTACTATGATTGTAATCAAACATTCTTACTATGATTGTATGCTTCATGAAACAATCTGACATAATAACACTTCATACAACCTCTCTGTATAGAATAGAAACTATTAATTGATATAGAAAAGTTACTAAATGGTAAACCTTAGTACAAAATAAAAGATGAATAAATAATTTGTACATTATATTCTTTATATGCAGTAACATTAATTTAATTAAAATAAACATAAAAGGCTCTTTGAGGTATAAATGAAAACGTGTTAATTTCATACTCACCAAAAATGTTTTTATTAAACATATATTTTTATTTTCAGTATTCGGGATCTTACAAGTCAACTAAATATAAAACATCTTTAAAAGTCATAAAAGTTTCTATGACTTTTTTAACTCTTAATGTGTTAAAGCACTTTAATGCGCACGTCGCCGTTATACGTCGCCTGGTAAAGCACGTCTCAATAGAACTCTCTTTAGAAACAAAATTACAGAAAAAAAACCTCTTCAGTTGCTTGAAAAAAGGTGTATTTGACTTCCGTCAATTGCGGCTGTTTCCCTCGCTAGTGTTATCACTCGATTCGCGAAGTTTTTTGGTAGTAATTACGGGTTTCTTTTGAAGATGCGATTTTGCTATACTTTATTACTAAACTAATAGTACTAAACCACAGGTAAAAATAGTTTAAACTCAATACGGCCTTTTGGATACATAAAAAAACCCATTCTTATCCTAAAAGATGAAGTCAGTATGACAATAATAATATAAATGGATTTTCTGCAATTTTTTAAATTTTGTAACCGGTTGATGGCAATTTGGGAAATTCTTACGGCACTGAGGCGGAAGTTTTCCGAAAAACCTTATGGCACATTAAGAGTTAATTAAGACTTTCTGCCTATTAAATGGTCCCTGATATGTAAAATTCAGGTTTCACAAGGTTAATGTACATTTCAGAGCTCTCAGCATAAAAGAAACAATGATTAGAGAATAGTATGAGATTGAAATTGAAATTTGTGAACAAAAACCCCACAAATAAAAAAATAATAATCAAATTGACAACCAAAAATAATAAAAAGAATTTAAATAGGTAGTTAAATTTTTTGTAAAAGACAAATGCCCTTAGAATGAAACATAAAATTTATTATTTGGAACAACGTCATTTCATTGATGTTAAAGAAGTGTTTGTATCACTAAACTGGTCCTGGCTATCAATTCATAACAACTAATCTTAAATCAGAAATGATAAACAAAATGTTGAGACCATCTTCTATATTATCTCAGTTTGACCAATTAGACAAAAAATGCATAAAGACTCAGACCTTCTCTAGCTCACAACAAACGGTGTATCTAATACAGCAAAGCCTGCTACAATTCCTCCTTCATCTGTACCTGAAACCTTTGTCCTCAACATGTGACCACATTCATAATTCTGTATTTCTTCAGTTTCCGACCTGGAACATCAAATTTGAAATAACTTTTTTTTAAAAAAACGATTTCTCTACACAGATGATATAAACCAAAGGATTGTGTCCTTCTGTGAAATGTGACAACTTATTTTATTATATTTTCTAATCAAATATTTTGATGGCCACAGTAGTATAAAAAAAACTCAAAACCTTTAACAGACGTCTTACCCTAAATAAACTCCATAGATCCCAATTTCACTAACAACATTTGATAAAACAAATGGGATGCCCGGTTTGACAAGGTAATTTTTTTGTTGCCAGGGGAAGATGCGCTGCATTAGAATATAGCCTTCACGTTCTTTGGAATTCCTATACTTGGTAAAAAAATCGGTTATGGCTTGACTATAGAGGTTGTGACCTGTTCAAGATACAAAAAAAGATTATTTTAAAATTATTTGGTAGCAAGGTAAGACTTATGATGGTCATTGTAAACAGGGGCGTCATTAGGGTTGGTGCCACCCGGTGCAGTCCGCACCCCCTTAGTGACACCTCTGATACTAAATAAATCTCAGTACAGATCATCGCATTTCAGCCTCATCAAAATTATTTGATAACTTCAATAACTGGTTAATATGATTAAGAGTGTCAGTATTTGTTGAGGACAACATCTCATGGTTCAAGTATTTACTCTATCGTATGTTACTACAAGAGTTTATCTTTTCTTTTTAACAAATCACAATGTTCATTTTAAATAGCTGGTGTTTTGTTAATTAATTGACAAAGTTTTTATTTGATGTGGTGTGTGGATGTTTGTGAAACTAAATGTGACAGCATGTTATTATGCCAAACAGCAAATTGTGACATGTTAAGTCAAACAGCACAATTTTGACATCATATTATTATGTCCAACAAATGAGTGACAGCATGTTATAATGTCAAACAACTGAGTGTCACCCCTAAGAGAACCTACCGCCTCCTTCTCGCTGTGGCTTGAGAACAAATTTGTCAGGAGCTGCCAAGGCTTTTTCTACAGCAATGTCACCATCTTCTCCCTGAAATTTGTGTTCAAGTATGAAACAATTACCAAGTGTTAAATGACAGTCAAACAACTAACAAATGTTAAATGACTATCAAACAACTATCAAGTGTTAAATGATGATATAATAATTATCCAATATTAAATGACTATCAATTTTGTATTTGCTGATATTAGTGATATCTCTTTATTAGTATGAAGTCGTTTTTTAAATTTTTCTAATCTAATTAAGTTTTTAAAAAATAATTAATTAATTGAAGTTTGTTTTGTTTCAATCCTAAATATTTTGATATGTTGAGATAAAAACTCTGTCCAGCCTTTTTCTTTAATTAATTAATTGAAGTTTGTTTTGTTTCTATCCTAAATATTTTGATATGTTGAGATAAAAACTCTGTCCAGCCTTTTTCTTTAATTTATGACACTGCACTTACCAGGTCAAGGCCATATAAATCAGCAAACGTTGACCTAATGGACTGCACGATCTCAGGGTCAGGTATAAACTTCTCCAGGGCTCCTGGCCGAGCGAGTTCTTGTTGAATCTTTTTGGATCCGACCAGCTGGTACTGGATGGATGGACACTTGATGGCGGTGGATAGCTCCATCTTAAGTCGGCCATCCCATTCCTGTGAGATAAACACATTCGGCGGTAGTAATGCGGTAGTTGGTGGCCTCACTGGAGTCATCAACATGACTTGGATCACTTCAAACTGAGTCATGTTGTAACACTGGCTGGCAGCTTAGTTCAAATCATACATGAATTAAACCAGGTATATATAAAAAAAATATTGAATCATTACTCAACATCAATAGTTATTAAAGCTGGGCCTCACTTTCTGTGTGGGGTAGTTCTCAGCTGTGTAACCATCCCTCATGTACACCACAGCAACCTCATCATTACCACTAAAAAAAAATAAGGAGCAAAATCATCAGCATTTAAGCTATGTAGCAGAATGATTGCCTTAGAACAAAGTATATAAAGAGATTTACTTTAAGTGTTTTGTACTGTAAAATTTATTATTATAAAATATTTAACATTTCAAGATTTTAAAAAAATAATTTATAAAAATTAACCTTTTAATGCACAAATACAACTGCTTTTTTTTTTTTTTTTTTCAAATTAACTTTTAATTTTTAGATATACATTTTAAAAAATAATAAAAAAATAACTTTGAATACTTAGATACCAGTTTCTTTTTTTTTTCACATGAATATTTTCACGTTTATTAAATTATTTTTATAAGTCTGTAAGGTAAAAGTTTTCCATCTTGCAGCGTGCTCATACAGATATAGACTGGTTTCTCATTTTTACATCCTAAAGTGTTGATTGTGCAAACTTACAACTCAGTCAATGAATATAAAGATTAATACAAGGACTCAAAACATTCAACTTACAGAAACAATCTACCATCACCATCCAGTCTTCCAAGGTCACTGAGTTCTGCAAGTGTCCTTCTCAACACTCGAATCTGTGGATGTGTGTTGTACATTTTAAATTCCAACCAGCGCTGATCAATTACATTCCTCTCATCACTGCTGATAACGTACAACAAAATGGCTCTGTGTTTTTTGAAAAAAAAATAATAATTTATCTTTTAAACTTGAAATTTTAGCAAAAACTATGTTTTAAAATTTTTAAAATGTAAACTTCAACATTTTTTTACAGTTGAGAGTCAAGATTGGAAATATACTACAACAAATCCAAACCTGCAACAAGATATTTATTTCAGCAAAGAGGATATTACAGATGGGATCAAACTAACTTCTTAGATAAATAAAAACACACATTCCAAATATTGACAACATATCATAGAACAAAATACAAAATTTAATTAAGAGTGAGTGTTGAAAGACATTAAAACAAGACAGTCATGCATGTTCTGCACCAAATAGTTCATGTCTTGGTTATGAAGATGAAAAATTATTGCTGAGTTCTCCTAAATTTTAGTTGATTTCCTAGGGAAAAAATCTGTACCTAGCCCATCACTTAGATATTGCTCATAATTTTTAATTTCATAAAAGAAATATATCACATACAAATACTTGCATACAAAAAAAAAAATCTCTTACTTAGGATTACCATATAAATCCCAGGCAGCTGCTAATCCTTGAGCTAATCCTGTTGCAGACCTATTTGGAGGAATCTGTCATTGAATTAAACTCAATATTTACAAATGACAAATCAGTTGGTTGGTTTATACTCAAAGTTTATAAGGTAATAATACCCCCCACCCNAAATAAATAAATAAAATAAAATAAATATATATATATAAAAATAAAGTAATAACATAAAATAAAAAGTTAATTAATGAGTCCTACCTGATCAGAGCTGAACTTCTTGCCACACATTCCAAGTGTTAGTCTTTGAGAATAGAGAACCACACAATTTAATAACAAAAGGCAAATCACGCACTCAAAAATTATTTTTAAAAACAAAATGAATTCAGATTTATAGGTTAAAATCCTTTTTTAAAAAAAAGATTGCCTTATTACCAAAAAAAAATAAATCATTATGTTAAAGCCTGCATCATCTCTACTTGAAATAGTGAAACAATTGACTCATAGTCATAACAAACAAATTACAAAACGTAATGAAGACACTGTTGTCTATCAATTCCATAGAGAAAGTTTTCAATGTTTAAATGATCCTGAAATTTGTGAAGTTATCATACCAGTACCACTAAAGCAAATTAAATTTACAAGATACTTTCTTTTTTGCTCACTATTCCACACCTCGCTCGATATCCTACTAATTATCAATTAATCTTAATATCTTTGAGAGGTTTGTTCACTACCATTTTCATTTTAGGTATTAGTCCCCAATATTTATGTTAACTGTTAAAATGAGATAACAACTTTAAACATATATATTTGGGAAAAAGTATAAAAAAAACTCCTTGCCTGAAAAATAGCAACATTCAAATAATATGAGATAAAATTTGTGAGATTTAGTTATCTATTGTTAAAAACTTCACCTTTAGCTTATTTGACTTGGCCACATCAGACATAAAATGATAAATTATATTTCCTTTACCTGTGCAAGTGACCCAACTGTTCAGAGAGCCCACCAAAACTGGAAGAAATGGCATTGAACTCAATCTGCTTCAGCTCCAGGCGTCCAGCTGGCACCAAGTCTCCAGGAGCCACGTTATCCAGGCAGTTCATCATAAAATCATTGCGGAACAAACCTAAGTGATAAGGCTGTTGAAAAAAAAACGCCCCTTAGAATTTTGTTATAATAAAAAAAAGGCACCTTAGCAATTTTGTTATAGTTTTGCATTCCTACTACAGCCCTATGAAATATTAAAATATCTTCATTATTTGAAATTGCTTTATGAATTGAGCTGTGATTGTAATTTTTATAGTTCTTTTTATATGATCACAGGCTAAAAGTTATTTCATTTTTATTTGTTGAAAAAGTTAGGCTGCTTTATATTTAATATTTATTGATGAAATTTTAAAAAGCGTGTGACTTTCACTAATAAAACTCAGAGATTAAAAAAGTTCTGTTCAATATAAAGCTATTATTGCTCAATCAATATTTGAAATAGATATCTAAAAGTCATTTCAAAGTTCAACACCTGCAATAAGCTACTTATGAATTTTTTTAAAATGTATAACAATTGTAAACATAAATCAGATTTAATTTATAATTACTTTATATTATTCAAAACCTATTTGGAATAAATAGTATCATATCCATAAACAATAGTCACAATCAAAGGTAGACAATGGCCGTGTGGTGCCTACCTACCTGTTTAACTCCCGCTTCTCGCACCTTAATGTAGATATTCCATAAATTCTCCATAAAGTCATCAGCTTTGATAACACTGAAAATGACCACTTTAAGTTTACTTCATTACACAAATATAAGACTGTCAACACTTGAGTGAGCAAAAAATTTCTTATAATTACTTGATAAATGATTATAATTATATCTGATTCAATACGTCAGTCTGATGATGCTCCATTTTGTTTTTAAAAATTGTTAACCAGACAGAATAATAATAATAATAATAAAATGATAATTTATATAGTGCTGTATCCAAGCTAGGAGCCGGGCTCACAGCGCTTTACATGGAGATAACAATACATATATTAATTAAATAAACATTCATATCATACTAACTACATTAATGACAATACGTTATACATCAGCAGGTATAAATAATACATCACCTTTTAAAGCCAATGGAAACAACTAAAATTACACTGAAAGCTGCGTTTCTTTAATATAAACATACTTTTTCAGAGATCTCTCAAGAAAACTGTGGTCCATTGCAACCTTGTGCATGAGACGATTGAAGTGGACCATAGAAAATTTGGCTTGCTGCAAGATTGATGCTGGGACAACACTCGGGAATAAACTGTAAGGAGCACTGATAGCTTTCCTGGCCTCAACACCTTCGCCTCCTGACTTAATGCTAACACCTGTTATACAGGAACATTTAAAAATTATTAGTGTTTTTTTACCTTCAATCAAAATGTGAGTGAGTATTCTTAATTTTAAGCCACCATTAGTTAAGTAATTAAATTAAGGATTTAAATTCAGGTGTAGATTCAAGAACATTATAAAATTAAAATGACTAAAACTTAGAGAAGTGATTACTTTTAATGGTGATTTAAATGACATGATCTTACATTTAATAAAGTTGATTTCAGTAAAGCTTACCATTGCATAATGTCCATTCATTGGCCACGTCAAGAATTTCTTTAAGCCTCCAATCTGGCAAGTTTAAGTCATAAATACTTGTTGCCATTTCCAAGTTTCAAGTAATATTTTCCTGGGACTGATTATTGAAGAAATCTCTTTAAAAAAAACACCACCACAAATATTGTAATTAAGCACAAATAATGAAATTAGGCAAACATCTTATACTTCTTCTTCATTAATTTTGTAAAATCTAAAAGGAAATTGAATATAACAAATATTCAACAAAATTTTATAAGAGAAAATATAAGTAAAATATAATGCATTAGCATTATCTATGCCTTGGATTGGAACGTGGCAGTCTAGGCATGTATTTAAATAAAAATAAAATTAATTGTTAATTCATTTATATTTTGTAAACTTTTACTACAGTTTTCATTTTTATGCTTAGATTTATAGAACTAGAATGTCCCAAATCTTTAAATGTCTGATTTAAATAAATTTTTGTCAAGCCCTATACAATATGAGGTCACAAAGAATTATTGGCTGCTGATTATATGCTGTGTTTTTGTATAGCTGCTGATTCAAAATGAAGGAAGGTATGAAAGCTACAGTGTCCATGCTTGATGAATCTTTTTATCAAAAAGAAAGTAGCTATGTGCCTAACACTTAAGTTACACATTCTTGCTTCATCAAAAGGAAAAACAGGTTTTTCAGGTCCTTATATCATCAGCAATAATCCTAAATTGGAAAAATTTCTTTGACTGATGACTTTATCTATATATAATGCTTTTTCCACCATAGTACAGTTGAACCCACTTACCTCGAGCTCGGTTAGCTCGACCACCCTATTATGTCGACGATTTTTATTGGAACCGCCAAATTCTCTCTTTGTCTTAGCATTTTCTCGTCGTTTAATTCGATTTTTTTAAGTCGCCGAAACCTCATAACACGAGCACAAAAAAGGGTCAAATTTTCCACTTAACATTGGTTATCTCGATCCCCATGACCAATCGCCAGCTTTTGAAAATGTTAGCTATGATTTTTTTATAACCAAGGGAAGGGAGGGACCAAGTTTCTGCCTCACCAGGGTCTGCTGGTGACGTCACAGCCCACTTGCGTTTTGCTCTCAGCGCTGTGTTGCTTCTGGTACTATGGCAATCGCTGGCTTTTGAAATTCTTAGTTACAACAAAGCATTATAGACTTTTTAAAGAAACCAAAGTAACTGCATATATACGATACGTTTCAGAGATGTGTTGGAGAATAATAAAAGTTTTTATCGATAATCGACGTTGGTTTTTATTTTAAATTTGTAAATTTCTGCTGTCAGTTGGTGCACATATACCTTTTGTTGTTAGCAAACATGTATGTACAATTTTATAGCATGCCGATAGCTTCATCAAACAAATAACGGCAATGCTGTTGTGTTAAAAAAACTCCAAAAACACGTGCATGAACATTATCATTTATTAACGCTAGTGATGGGACAATACCAAAATCATAGGCTGCTTACTGTAAACAAGGCTCCCCAAATTTTAAAATATATAATATAACAGACTACAGACAGTTTACCCACCTCCACTCTCAATCTCCCACACCATTGTTGTTGGTTAGTCCTATTAGCATCAAGTTACCGAAGGAATTCTAAGTCCATTGTAAGCCGAGGGGATCGTATGGAATAATAAAATGTACCGTGTGCAGACTTGTTGTCATTGGCAACCATTCATCCTTCAACCTCATTTTGACTACATGTATTACATGTACTGTACTACTGCTTTGTTCTCATTGTTTCATTCATAAGAAGTGGCCGTGTGCAAAAGCCATTTAACTATTGGTTAGAATTAATTAAAATATGTCAAAGTTGAAGGTTCAAAAGTTCAAAAGGAGTACCTAATTTATTTGTGTACGTTTATATAGAGAAGAGTTCGCTTTGTCATGAGTCATATATAGGTCACGATAGACCATTCTGAGTTGTAAGCTGAGGGGACGGACCCAAAGAAGATGATTAGGAAGACAATGGTTCGGGGACAATGAGGGGATGTGTAGGTTACTTATTTGTGTAGCTTGTAAGGAAAATCAAGCAAGTGGCTTCGAAGGCACAGTATCACTCAATCTGGGAATCACAGCAAAACGGCGTTATATTTAAACTTAAACAGTCTTTTAAAACGAACGGCCGAACGGTCTTAACAACCTGAAAGAGTGAAGAAATAGGGTCCCGATATTCCGATACGATTCTGATTAATCGTCCCATCACTAATTAACGCACAACACGTACATAAAGAAATTTCAAGCGCATGTTAATATTTTGCCGCCATATTGGTTTTCGCTTTAACCTGATCATCGGTTATGTTGATGCCATTTTTCATACCCCAACGCCGTCGACTTAAGCGGTTTCGACTGTATTTCATTAGGGGCATGGTGGTTGAGCATCAGTGTGCTTGAATGGTGTACCGAGAGTCACGGTTTTGAACCTCTGCCAAGGCCTGTACTTGTTCCCATAGCTAAAGTCCCTGAGTCTACCCAGCTCCAATGGATACCTGACTTTAAGGTAAAATAAAGGTGGCTCGGAATTTTGCTAGGGGGCCGACCATAAATCATGTCATGTAATTTTAGGTCAATTTTTACCCCCTCCCCCCCACCACCGTTGTGTTTGTGCTTTGCATAGGCTAGTATTAGGGATCCCATTTTGTACCCCACCCATTATGACCCTGATCAATAATAGAATCCCGTTCGTGGTCAAATTCTTCCCCCCCCCCCCATAAAATTCCACATGTCTTTTATATTACAGACCCCACAATAATCCCTTTGTGTAAGGGATCCCATTGCTGAATAAAATACCTGTCCCTTATAAAATACATATATTTAATGGGATCACATAGCTCAGTAAACTTCCCATTGTATAAGGGGCCGTCCATAAAATACGCCCTGATACTGATATATTTTTTTACCATACTTACCTCCCCCCTCACCTTATCACAAATCTAGTATGCCCCCACCCAAATATGTCACACTTTCAAACACAATATTTTTTATAATTAACAAAAGCTTATTACAGACATAGACAATACATAAGTTTTGGGCCGACATATTTATAATCGGTAGACCAATATTAAATTTAAATCTATTAAATAATTTATTTAAATTAATTTAGATTTTAGAATAAATACACACAAATAAGCGCGGATCTATTAATGTCGTATTATAATATAAATGCGTATACAATATAAAGAAGAGTTTGTTAACTCTTTCCCTGCCAATCGCCGATATATAGGCGATCTCGCCTGGTCACGTTTGTGCCAATCGCCGATATATAGGCGATTTGAGTTTTTGAATTTATTTCGTTGCTTAGAGTGTCCCATTAGACTTTTTAAGTTTTAAAATGAGAGTTAACTCTTTTCTACTTCCTTTCTGTTTAGAAATAGCATGTGTTTACATTCAGTAGTGTTAAAATTAGCAGCTTGTTTCGATTTATTTTGTAAACAAAGATATGGCCACGCCTACTCAACGAACATAGCTATTTATTTTAGTATTTATTGCTATCTTATTAAATTTAAATGTGAATTATTGATGCAGAAACATTTTAAAACAATAATAAAAATTAGTTTTAGGATTTAGTTAAGATTTTCATCCGTATGATACGGCATTATATGGGAAAAGAGCAGTGGTGACAGTTCGGTTTCTATATAAGGAAATAATAGAAAAAAGTTTTCTGCCATGGTCATCATCAATACAAAAAAATGTCATAACTTTAAAACTACATGGGATATTTTCAAAATTTAAAAAGCATTTATTTCATAAATGGAATTTACATTGTGATAATTAAAGGAGAAAATGATTACAGCTATGCAGACTTTCTTTTAGTTTGGTAAGTTCAGATTTTTTACAAAGAAAATTTAAGACACAAAAATTGATCACAAAATCTTATATTAAAAATAATTTTTGGTGTGGTAATATTTTATTTGCTTCTACATAATTGAATTCTCTATTCAATTTCCTTTCTTTTGATATAAGATACACCAATGTTGCTTTAGACATTTATTAAACATTGTACGATAGTTAAGGTCACCCTTAAAAAATTACCAAACTAAAAAAATGGTCTGGCATGAACGTGTAAGAAACCCCCGAAACCCCCTGGCAGGGAAAGAGTTAAGATATTATTGCGACTTAATTCTTTCCAAGTGGCTACTGCAAAGAGTGGGGTATGTTGTAACGCTAGCAACATCCCGCCGGATCGTCTGCTGCTACGACAAACTTGTCGTAACGCTAGCAACATCCAAAAAACAAAGGAAGAGAACGCATAATTAATTGCTATATAACCCATTTAGGAACGTATAATCGGATTCAGCCTTATTTTAATTTTACTTCAAACAAATATTTTGAAATATATACTGACTAATAATATTAACATATTATCGAATTATCGACATATTGAATATTTTTTTAAAATATTATATATATAATAGCCCAGTGGTGTGGTTCTGTAACGTAACGCGTAACGCAAGAGATGTACGACAGTCTACAGCAGTTAGTTTAGTTGAAAAATCGTGTGTTGATGAGCGCTGTAAAAATATTTAATAGGATGACGTCATTGTTTGGTGTGCATCGGTGCGCAAAATACAACCCCTATTATTATTAAATACTTTGCGTACATTTCATAAAGTTTAATAATTCGTATTTATCAAAAAAGGACAAGTTAGTTGGTCTTTAAAAAAAAGGTTGGCGCCGTAGGCGCCCAAAAAACAGGGGCGCCGCAGGCCCCACGGCGCCTGGCACAATCTAGTAATATTAATATTGTTGCTCAAAAATTTGAAATATATAAATGATAAATTCATATAAATAATCAGGCCTCTACCTACTCTTTGCAGCTGTTTTACTCTTTCGGTGCAGCCAACTTAACTCATTGCTATAATTATTATTTTCATCATGTTAAAACAGCTGTGTCATGTTTTTATTCTTTCATTCTTCCTTTTTTTAGATATCAAAATCAAGACTAAGTTTTTCGGTAGTTAAATGAGTCAATACGAATGGTTTCCCTTGTCCTGCCGGTGTGCTGTTATATTTTGATACCACCATTATAATTATAAAGGTAACGTTAATTTTTTTTTTTTTTTTTGTAAACAACAAACAAACAAACATAAATTAAAACAAAAACACGTCTCTAAATTGGAATAAGAAGCACTTAATAGCTAATGGGCGTATACCATCAGTCTGAGAATTAACAGTTGATGACTTTCAGAAAGTTGTACATCAACAAGACTGAACTTTGAAATATTTATCTTGAGTCTAACACTAACATTAATTAACCAGAGTCTGTGTTGTTCGTCCGTTGATTCGTCGAGGACCACTCGTCATCCGAGGGTTGCTGGGACTGGTTTTGCCTATGTGTGCGCAGATGGCTGACGAGACCGATCCTGGCACGAAAGGTTCGGGAACAGAAAATACATGGGACGAGTGAACGTCTCCAGGAGGGTTGACAGCGCGGGTGTTTCGGGCTTGCCTTTTCTTATCTGCGGCGTTGATCCTGTTTGCCTCGCATGTTCTGGCACCTTCGTAGATGGATTGGCGCCAGGTGGACAAGCCCATTGCAGCTTCTTCCCACGTGTCTGGGTTTATTGCAAATGTTTTCAGGGAGGCTTTCAATGTGTCTTTAAAGCGTTTCTTTTGTCCACCATGGGACCGCTGGCCATGCTGGAGCTCGCCATAGAAGAGTTTCTTTGGTAATTTCTCATTTGGCATTCGGGCTAGGTGCCCTGCCCAGCGAAGCTGTGACTTTATCAGGAGGGTGAAGATGATGGTGAGGCCTGCTTTTGTTAGTACCACTGTGTCTGGAGTTTTGTCCTGCCACTTTATGCCAAGGACCTTCCTGAGGCTTGTTGTGTGAAAGTGGTTCAGCTTTTTAGCATAGTCCATGTTTCGCATGCATAAAGCAGTGTAGGGAGCACCACTACCCTATATACTTTCACCTTGGTCTGGATGGTAATTCCTCTTCTGTTCCAGATATTCGGGTACAACCTCCCAATATGACGTCAAAAAGCTTTGACACCCCACCTTAAAGGTGGTGTTGTCTATTTGATTGAAAATTTGCATGTTTCAAAACACTTTGTTATTTTAGTATGTATTTAGTGTAAGTCTACACTCTGATATCGTAACACGCGGTAATCCGTGCAAAACGTAATAAAATAGATAGTAGGAAATTGAATATTAAAGTGGAACTATGGCTTATAACTAATAGTAGCGTGTTTAGACGTGACGTCACAATTCTTAAATTCCTCTCACACTCGTCACAAAGTTGGGGACCCCCCTCCCCCATTTTTGGAAATAAAAAAAAACGTGACCCCCCCTGGAAAAATTCCTAGCGACGCTCATGCACGCGTGTGAACCCATTTAAAAACGTTAGAGTTCTAGTACTCACTAATCGTTGCGCGTTTTGATGTGCTTTCTCAATTCTTATACGATACAAACCCCCTCGTCAGAAATGAGTAACTCCCCCCCCCCCTGTGTCATTTTCTTTAGACGACCCCAGAGTCCAAGATTAAGCTGCCAGTCTGGTTTTAAAGAGGAAATAACCACAAATATAACCTACGGTGATCCGTTAAACTTAAAAAGGCCCCAGACAAATTTTCACCCTTTAAAAAAAGTGGTAAAATTATTTCTAGAAATGCTAATACTAATATATTATTTCTTACCAAAAGGCTATTAAATTCAATTTTTTGATGTCATTATTATTAATTTAATTATGAGATAAATCTGACGCTGAATACTGAATCGTATTCAGAGTATTACCTCGGAGCGCCATAATGTTGTACATCACTACTTTATTGTCTCCCTGTACAAGTTCAAGTGCAACTAGCATGCTTTCTTTAATTACTTTAAAATTTAAATACCCTTTCAGTCATCAATTTCAAAAATTCTTTCCGGAAACCTGCTCCTATTTTATTGAACTCAAAATGTCTATTATCAATCATGTCAGCTTCGTTCTCGTGCAGAAACTCACGGTGCTGCACTAACTAAAACATCCAGCGGCGATAGATCTCTCACATGTGCGTGCGCTCCCAAACTTATCTGGTCCAGTCAGACGCTCCTTCTATACAGGGGATTATTGCGTCCTACGCTTATCCATGGTTTGTGTTAAGTACAGATTAGTCCTAAATGATAGAGTTTTCGAATTCCGAACGGGGAGAAAGAAAAGTGTTTGTTCTTGCATATGGAATAAGAAAGAAGTTTCTATCCTCATCTGAGGGTTGTATCAAGTTATCTTTGTATTGTATTTCTATGTTAGAATGAGATTTCTATTGCTTTTAGTATTTTCTCTTGGTTCGTCTTGTTTCAATTTCAAGGTTTATTGTTTTTATTCTCAGTTTTGAATATTCTCGAGCTCTTATTGTCAATTTGTTCTAATTTATCAATGTTTTCTTTGGTGGATGGGTCCCATACAGAAGATGCATATTCTAGTGGTGAGGTTGAATTTTAATTTTATATCTTTATTACATTTGTGAGTTTCTTTTTATAAAATTTATATATTAATAATTAGTGTTAATTAGGGCTGCGGAAATTATCGATTAATTCCTTGATTAATCGGTAAATGTTTTATTGATTAAAATATTTATATCAATGATTGAAATTATGGAAAATGTTATAAATGACATTACTGATAAATAATCAATTATTAATAATAAAAATAAAAGATAGTTGCTGTTTTTACGTACAAACTTCTCCATTTATAAATATTTTAAAAATGTAAACTTTAAAATAATCTGTTTTATAAGGAAAATGATATCAATTAAACATTGTTTTTACTTAATTAACAATAATAAAAAAAATTCAAATTCATGTATATTTTATATATTGAACTACATGTACTTAAATTCTACATTTTTTTAGAAAAGTTAATTGCCTGTTTTTGTTACTTCCCTTGAAATTTTCAGTTAAGAAGACGATTAATTATTCAGTAATTTTTCAAAAGTTAACTATAAATTTTAAATTAATCGACAACAGCCATGGATGGTATTTCTTATAAGTTAGAATCTAATAGGTATTTTGCATCTTTAGTTTGGGTTAGTTCTTTTCCATGAAATATTTTGAATTTGTTTCTTTTACTTTGTTACTAATGCTACTCAACAGTTGACACTTTTCTGGGTGGCAAGATATATACTTCAGTTAGTTCCTCATTTTAAATTAATGCATCTAAATCATTTTTGCAAAATTTTGCCATCTTGATCAGATTTAATTGTGTTTCTTTTTTTTTTAGATTTAGATCAACACATTGTGTAGCTTTTGTTCCTGTTGAGATGTAGGGTAAATCTTTTAATTTTAAGTTTCAGTAATGTACCTAGCACAATTCATTGTGGAACTCCCAGAGTATTGGTGATCCAATAATTATTAAGAGTGCCTCACTACCCTGTGATGCAAGGGACCTGAAGTTATTTTAAGTAAACCTCAGCTGAGGCACTGCCCTACATACAGGTGAGAGTTCTCATTAAATATTACTACTATTAGAAATCAAGAGATTCCTTCTGATGTTTGTGTGATATTTCTTGCATTTAATTCAAATTTCAGACTAAACTTTTCAGTCACAACTATGAACATATTTATCAAATTTATGAACAAAAGTATTGTACAAATATTCTAACTTAAAATTTATTACTACTAATTATTACTACAGTTTAGGTTAAGACAATTAAAATTATGATGTTTAGCTTATTTAACAGGGAGGTAAGCACTTGCCACTTTTGACCACTGGCCAGTTAGTTGAATGTGGCCCCTGCAGAAACATACAGGTAGCTGATTTGAAACTTTAAAATCAACAAAACAAGATTGTCCACAGACAGTGTGAAGTTAAGCTTTTTGTTTATCACTAAAAAATAATTTCTAAGAAAATTGAGAATCAATTTAACAAAGGAGGTTGGTGAATATTCAATTATTAATTATTCTTAAGCCTTGTGTATAAACATCCACCTCTAAACTGAAAATCACTATTAAATTGATTATTGACAATGATAAATTTGCTTTGAGCTTTTTCTTTAATAATACAATTATTCCTTTTCAAAATCAATATGTGAATGTCTTAGTATGAAATTTGGCACACAAAAAAGGGGGGTTGGTGGTAATAACTTGTTTGAAAAAGAAGTGTAACAAATACCAATTTGCAAATACTATTCATATTAATTAACCATATTTGTGTTAATGTTGATGAACACTATTTTGCTGGCATTAAAAGATTATCACTAAGTACACTACAAGCACAAAATAATAAAATCAATAACTCAGATTTGACTGTCAGAGTAAGCTTTTATTAATACAGTCAAGAATTTAAAGTGTAATTGTAATTGTATCAAAATTTAATAATAATAATGTAGCAGTAGCATTCGACTTTTATTTATCAATGATCATTAGAGCTCACACTACATCCCTAATTACAAAACACAAAAAAATTCTAGCACTATTGAGGTAATAATGACATTACTAAAAATAAAAAAAAAACAGAATTTCGTTGACTTAATCTTTAGGAATTCATGTAAGATTTAAAGCCCTTGACGCAAGCATTCTACAAAAGCTTGATAAAAATTACAAAAACTAATGTGTACTTCTGCTCAAAAAAAAAAAATGACCCTCCTTTCAGAAGTATTATTAGATACAGAAAATAGGTACATGATAGTAACTGGAGAAAATGTCATCACCTATATTTTTTCTATCTTTCACTTTACTAAAATATTATATCACCATGCTTGTCTACATTTAGTAGTAACTGTATTGTTTTTGTCTCTAACATCTTTTAATTGTGTTATGAAAAAATGGACCCAAAAAATAATACATATTTGTGCCACTTGTACAGGATTTTTTCAATGTAAGGCCTTCTGCCAATGTAATGTTTAAATTGCAAAAAATAAAACTAAGGAACTGCAGCTAAGATCAATGAAAAAAAAAGGCAGAAGAGGCTTGGACTGTAAAGGGTTAATCATGATATAAGGCATAAACACTAATAATTTTAAGTTAAAAGCAATTTTAAAAAATGTGAATGTTGCCTTGGTGATCAGCCATCCCAATCATTTCTTATCTCTGATTACAAGTGAAGTTTAGAAAAGTCTAGATGAGACTTCTCTGTTGACTTGAAAGTCAGTTACGGGGAAAGTCTTGATTTTTGCCCTGAACGTCTGAACTCAGTCAATGACTGTTTCGTGAAACCTGAATTAAAATAGAAAAATTATAGATATATTGTTTTAAACATTCCTCTAAGTCTAAGCTACTTTGACAACAAAGAAATAAATCAACAATTATAAATAAAATGTTTAGATTACAATAAAATGACAAATTCGTATTTTGAAGTGTTTAAAAAAATTAAATATATTTATACACACAAACACACCCAATAAATAATAAAATTTCTGACAGCTAAATTAAATCATGACACAAGTTTTAATCTCATTTTCCCAATAGCAGCTATTTGGGATCTAATATAAATGTAACTAAATTCTTACCTTGTGGTCTATGATTTTTCTTATAGTTGCATGACATCCAGGTTCCTCCTTTATTATACATCTCTCTTGAACATCTTGATTCAGCACAGAAACACAGAGGCGGTAATGGTGGATTCTCAACCAAGCACCAGAAGTCTTCTACATTCCCTTGTCACCTTTTTAAAAATAAACACTCCACACAAAAAATTAAATTAAAAGAAAAAACTTGATTCATCTACAGGTTAAAAGGAATTATCGCTAACTCACAATTATTTATTGTTTGCCACAATGGGTGTACATGCGGATCATTAATCAGGACATGGTCCTTATGTATTCCTCTACAATCACAAACTCTCAAAGAATGCAATATCCAGCAAATCAAAGACTGAATATTGAACAAAAGTTAGTTTATCTAATTTGACAAAATAACATTTATGCAAAAGCTTATCATATGCTAAGTCAAATAAAAAAAAAGAAGAGAGATAGCGAGCAGGACAAAATAATTCATTGCCAACTTTCAACATAGCTTTTCATACCTCATTTGTATTCTTACATAATGAAACATGAGAGGAACATGTGTTTCACAAATGAATCATGAATGACAATGAAAATGGAAAGCATGCCCCACTTAAGTACAAAAAGCAGCACAAGTGCATACATCAGCTCAAATGCAAAGATCCTGTGCCAACTCTATAATTTTATTTGTTATATTTTGGTAACCTATATTTGTTTCTTTTTCTTTTCCCCAGAAGAAAAAGTGAAAGCCAAATAAAACAGCATTAAAATATACGGGGNGGGGGGGGGGGAGATGACCTTAAAAAGTGGTGCAGGAATTGTTTTTACATCCAGCTGGTGGCTTTTTGATAATGTAGATGGATTTGTAGTACCACATGTAATCACTGAAAAGGGCCTGAATAACAGGTAAATAAACATACCATTTTGGAAGAAAAAGAGAGCAACATGTAAACACTTGCTGACAGAAGCAAGTGCGAAAAGGAAAAGGCAGAAATAGACCCAAAAAATAGTTTGAAAAAGAAACAGACAGAAAAGATATATTGAACATCTTTACATACTGTGGAGAAATGCAGAGCGATGAAATGGGTATTATTTTATACTAAACCTTCCGGACCCCCTGTTGTTCGGGGACCCCCAAATCAATTTTAATTTTCCAGACGCCTTGAACAGGACCATTTTGGGAACCAGTGCTCTAAACATTGTGATATTTCTCTAGGGATGAAACCACTATTACAAACTTTCCTTTGTATGTTATTTGAGACTCAAATTGAGCAAGTAAATACAGCTGTAGTTTTTTAAAGTGATAAGTAGTAGTTTGGAATAAAATTCAGACCTGTTCATTTAACTGTGTTGAGTACCTCTAATAAGACATGGTTGCATTGGCTGACAGTTAATGCTCAGAAAAAAGTCTCCACTACAGATTAATTTATCTATGTGACAAGCAAAAGAAAATGTTACCCCTTTGACTACCAGTCGACCGTAACAAGCAGCATCCCTCCAATATTATTACTTGATGAGAACTTCTATATCAAAAATGGCCTTTAGCTGTGATTCTTTATATTACATGTATTAATGGACGACATGCAACTTTCCTGACCAAAAAAAAAAAACATTGCCAACTTTAAATATGGCTCCTTAAGTCAGGCCATTACATTTCTGTATATACAGCACATGTCATAAATTTATATGTCCTATTTGACAAACCAATGGCAGACATTCTGTTTGATGTGCAGCTTTTCTCTTGGATTCATTTTATTTAAAAAAAAATTCTTTTGGTCTTCTTGGAATGTAAGTATATTGCATGGTCATAGACAAACAAAATATGTAACTTCTCTACAGCTAAATGCCTTTCAATATTGATGTTCTATGTCTGCATAAATCAGTTAAGAAATCTGATTTAATTAACTGAGTCCAAATATTCCTTAGCATGTATACTTTGAAACCAGCTTGTCTTTTGACAACTGTAAACCAGTGTATCTTGGCTTCAGGTTGTTGGTTGCGAACAGTATTTATTATAAATCATGTTCAGATGTAAAATGATAACAGAATTGAAAGCTTTGCCACTGGCTTTGATGCTGCTTGAGGTGCCCATGGCTAGAAAAATCCCCATTGGTGGATGAGTCGCTTGTCACATTAGCTTTTAGCAGGAAAGTTAGGGCATGGGCAGCTTGTCACCCAAAAGTATAATCAGATGGTTTCCCAAGCACAGTGGAAAGATTACCACAAATGATTTTGATCGATGAGTTCCATGCAGAACTTGGAGGAAAGTGTTTGGTCAGTGGAATATTATTCAGGAAATGTAGCAAGACTGGTAAAGTAGACAGTATATTGTGCTATGACTACACACATATACTAAACGTTTGGGAACAGTGTATCAGAGAATAGTTGATTATGAAGGTGAAAATTTAATTTCTGCAATTTACTATTGTCGGTGATTAGAGAAGCCTTAGCTGTCTATTAAAATTTATAGTCGGTGTCATTATGACTTGCATGTCAATGGGAAAAGACTTTAGGAAAAGGGGCGTATCTTATAAAAACAGAGGAGGCCTACTATAAACCACATCATTGTACCCTAGAATTTCAAATCTCAAATGATAAGAAACTAAAATTGAAACACAAGCAAAGGATGCCAATGAATTAAGGTCAATTTAAAGAAGTGAAGGCTCATAGACTAAAATGAATATGAATATCAGTTAGCAGATTTGCCATTAGCTCTAGACATTGCCACACCTCTATAGGACCACTAAGGTTACATAGGACCAAATGCTCATGTCAAAGATTTAGCATCTTGCCTTCACTCAAGAGGACGTGCTTTTTAAGTTTGCAAGTGTAGGATATTCCATCAGTAAGGCTGTAGATTTAAAGTGCAAAACCCTGAACATTGATGGCAGAAAACAAAAACTGGAAAAACAGAGGAAAAGAAGCCAAACTTGGCACATGATGAGAGATGACTCCCAGGCTCGATCGCTTAGAGAGAAAAGCCATGGTGGGCAATGAACTTTAATGATGCGTCAACATTGTCTACTTAGCTTATGGAGAGGACTGGGGTTGGCTTTGCCGTAAGCAAATAGGCTGGCCCCCCAGAGGACGCAAACGACAGAATCATGACAAAGATTAAGGCGATTGAAATCAACAAGCTTGTTGTGAAGCTATCTTATCTTAGAGATAAAGAAATCTTACATAAGGTTTCTTTGCAACATGCCATATATAGAAATTATCTATTTTACTTGTCAGAATGACCTGATGTGAAAAAGGACTAAATTACAAATGACTTTTGAAGGAAAAAACGACGTATTATACGTGTGCTTTAAATTAATTTCTTGGATGGCTGATTCTGGAAGCAGCAGGGATGGTGGTGAAGTTGAGGTAACTTTTGACAGGCGAAGAAGGAGAATGTTGTTGATATGTCGCGTACCTAGCCCGGACAATCATTTATGATTGACAGAGAAGAGTCGACCCTTGGGGCTGGCGCCCCCTTGCGGTATCTAGCCAAAAGTCGTTTGAAAGAAGATTTGAATCTATTTGCTCCGAAGCCATTTAATATTTCTGCTTTAAACGTACAAACGCTTTTAAAAACTGGTTACCAAGCTTTATAAGCGACCACGCTCAACACTTTCAATGTTGATGTGTGTTGGCTTTCCGAAATTCGCCTGCCGGATTCAGGCACCTGTCGTCTGAATGTGCAGAAACAGGACGATTCTTTTACACTTTATTTTAGTGGAGTACCACTGGACGCCCGCCAAGGCCAACATGGAGTTGGCATCGCCGTTAATAAAAGGCTAGCCAACACAATCATCGAATGGAAGCCTATTAACGAACGATTAGCCAAAATGCGATTAGCCGCCAAACCAGCCAATATATCCATCATTGCAGTGTATGCCCCCACCAACAGTGCGACCGACAACGATAAAGATGAGTTTTATGCCGCCTTAGATCGTGAAGTCGCCCAAATACCCTCTAACGACTATCTAGTGGTGGCGGGAGATTTTAATGCGCAACTTGGTCCCTCGGTCAAAGGAAGGAAGGAAACTGGGCCTAACACACTGGGACATCTGTGTGAAAATGGTGAACGTTTATTAGATCTAGCGTCAAACTACCATCTGCTTGTCGCTAATACCGTCTTTCGACACAAACGCCGCCATCTCCAAACATGGATTAGCCCTGATGGTAAAACGCGGAACCAAATCGACCATATTTTAATCAGGAAACGCTGGCAAAATTCCTTGATAGATGCCCGTTCGTTTTGGGGCACGTATGCAATCACCGACCACGCTTTACTCTCGGTGAAGATCAAAATTCGGCCTCAAAGCCAAAAACGTCCGACCCCGAATAGAAAATTCGATCTTTCTCAGCTAAAAATACAAGGCAAACAAGTAGAATTTACATCAACATATCAGCACGAAAAACTCGCAAAACCTGCGACTACGCTCAACGACAAATGGATCGAAATCAAAACATCCCTGACTAAAGCTGCTAAAACTGTCCTCGGTCATGTTAAACAACCAAACCAAGACTGGATCAGCGATCGGACACTAGAACTCTCCAGCCAAAGAAAAATAGCACACAGCAATAACAACAAGACTACACACACGAACAAACAAACCCAGACACTCAGGATAGGTACCTGGCGTAAACAAAGACACTAAGGGACGACCAGAGGGAAGAGCTAGACAGACCAATAGACACCACAGACATCAAGGCGGCTTTAGACGACATGAACAAAGGGAAGTCACCCGGGCCAGACGGGCTGACGACCGAGTTCTACCAACATTTCGCCACACAATTGACGCCACTCCTAAGCGCGATGACGGACGAAACGTACAGGAACAAAGAGCTGCCACGCAACATGGGAGAGTCGTACATAAAAATTCTCCACAAAAAGAAAACAGATAGAACACAAACAAAAAACTAAAGACCAATATCTTTACTTAACAGATTACAAAGTGTCACTAAAGTAATAGCAAATAAAATTAAACCGTATCTAAAGGATCTGGTGCACCCAGACCAACAATGCAGTATTAAAGATAGGAACATAAACAACCATAACCACTTCATCAGAGACAATACATTATGCCAAAGACAAAAACATCGCAGCAAGTATCTTGGCCCTCGACCAAGAGAAAGCATTCGATAGGGTATGTCACACATACCTACACAAAATATTAAAACAAAATAACCTAGGAAACTACGTGTGTGACTGGGTTAAAATAATATATAAAAATCCCATTAGTAAGCTACTCATTAATAATACACTATCGGAAGAAATAAAAATACAAAGATCTGTTAGGCAGGGGTGCCCACTCTCGCCCTACTTGTATATCCTGGCCATAGAGCTGGTATTAGAAAAAATCATGTTAAGCCTGATCCCTATTGGAATTCAGGACGTGTTAGCGCATTTTCGTATTATGTATCAGTACTTATGTTAGATATCAGCATTATGTAGTTATCGGTAATTGTGTTTAGATTTTAGACATATTTTTATGAATTTTCTTGTGTAATGAATATACCTGACATTTTTTTTTATTTAAAAGTCATTTCTTTACATTTTAAATTTTTTTTATTTTCTCTTTAATCTAACTACAAGTCACCACAAATGATGACGTAAAACTCTATAAACTTTTACACATATTCTAATGACGTCAACTAAAAAAAACAACTAATTCTTTTGCACGCTTTCGCACCAATCTTGAATGCTTGAAAAACTATGTATTCGACTTCCGGCAATGGCGGCCGTTCCCTGCGCTAGTGTTACCTCTCGATTCGAAATATTTTTTGGTAGTTTTAACGGGGTTTTTTAACTGATCGAGTAACTGAGTGTTGATGCACAAATGGCAGGTCAGGACATACAAAAAACATATATACCTCAAGGGTCTAGGACTTATGGATGCTGAGATCAAGGGTGATGACAGACGGACAAAACGGGTGCAATAGCGCATTCGACTTCTCGAAAATGCGCTAAAAATTAGATTAGATAGCAACATAAAAGGAATACACCTACCCAATAGAGGAGAAAGAAAGTTATTAGCATACGCTGACGACACTATTTTTTTTTTTACACAAAATAACAACTCAATCAAACGAATAATGGAAACCTTCGAGGAATTCGGGTCAGCAAGCGGATCAAAAATTAACATCAAGAAATCGGAAATCATGTGAATAGGAAAACTTACGAATAAGGACGACTATCCCCTTAACTTGGAAGGAAAGAAAGAATTACTCATATACGGATAACCTTCACAAACAACCCATGGGAAACACATAAAGAAACATTGGATTCACTAGTAAAATTTGTTATCAAAATCATCACGCGATATAAATACGCAGCTAAAACAATGTATGGTAGGAGTACACTAGTAAATACTTTAATAATACCAAAATTAATTTACGTAGGGAACATTTTTGACATCCCTCCTCCCACTCTAACAATAATTAACCAAGCAATTAGAACATATATCTTTAAGCACACCAAATCGAATATTAAGAAATCAACTCTAATGCAGACCAAATTAGGAGGAACAAATCTGCAGGATATAGAAACCAAAATTAAAGCCATGAGGATCAGGCACATTGGACAAGCAATCAAGGACCACTCACTAACACATTATTACATAGGGGCCAGACTGACACGTCTGACACCTATGGATAACCAAACACCGCACTACATGGGGACGAGAGTCCCCTCCTTTTATTAAACAAGCTTACGCGCCATAAAAAATAAAGAAAGTCGAATCCACAAAACAAACAAGGAAATCTACGACCACTTGAGACATCGACAGAAAACCCCTCATCTTGAGAGAATCAAGTGGTTGAGACTTTTCAACAAAACAGATATAGACGACACCTCTAAAAACCTACACATTAAAGAAATAGAACTTAAAGCAAGGGAAATAACCTACCGGCTAATTTATAACATGACACCAACGTCAGAAAGGCCGGAACAACATACACTCTTAAGACTGAGATGTCCACTCTGTGGATATTTATTAATAGAGACAGAGAGACACCTCTTCTTAGAATGTAATGTAATACAAAAAACCAAATCCACTTTAACACAACTGTTAGAAGCTGGAACAAACTACCCAATCAACATAGATAGGGCTATAACCCTAAACACTATCCCTAAATCAAATAATACAACGCAACATGTCATAAGCCTACGACTGCTGGCGGAATATAGAAAGCACATTTGGCAGTGCAGAACTAACGTAGCCTTCAATAAACACAACTACACGGAACCTCTAATAGAGAAAATATTTAGAGCAAAAATTCAAAATCTAATAGAACAAATATAATAACAAAATAACTAAAACCAAATACACAGCATAATCTAAATTATACTTAAATTTTAATAGGATACTATATTCTTCTGATGTAAATAAAGTATCTACAATGTATAACTATAATGTAAGGGCCATAACCCCGGACAGTGTCTGCGCTCAGAAATCTGCTCTTTTCCTTTCAGAGAGGAATGGGGAGGATCAAAAGGAACAGGCACGGACAAGTCCACTGGAGGAACAGCCATCACCCCCCCCCTCTTATATTATGTGTGTTCACATCATGCCACTTTTCGTCCCTCTCATTCTCACATTTCACTTCACGGGCCATATCACTCACACCACCATGTTTGTATGTTTGTATAGTCTTTCAAGTATGGGTCGAGAGGTTTTCTGGGTGTTTTGGTTGTTTAGCCTTATGAGGAACGCTCGCCTCAGACAGGCTGGTCTGAATGTAGTATCGTCAACGTATCTGTCCATCATCCAATTTTGAAAAAAAAAAAAAAATTCTTTCCATTGTAAGGCCTTCAGCCAAGTATTCCCTAAAAAAACTATGTACATTTAAAATAAATAAATTAAACGCTATGTCCAAAAAGGGACTGCAGCGCAGATCGATGAGGTTTCCGCTGCAACCCCCCCCCCCCTTTTATTTTTAAAAAAGAAAAATTGAATCTGACTAATGCAATTTGTTCTGATTCTTACAGAGTTTTTGAGAACCAAGGCAAAGATGATGCCCTCCTGGCAGCAATTGAAGAATTTCTGACTGCTGAAAGTCTTATAAATGACGAAGGGTTTCCCCACCTAATGGTGAACCACAGCCTTGAGACAGGCTGTTGGGTACCTCCTCCCCCTGGCTGTCATTGACAGCTTTGCAGCGGCAAGATTTTAATTTTGTAAAAAAAAAAAATTACGGTCCGAACGACACATCGTTTCCTTATTGGTGTCATTTTGTAGCTATCTCAGGGTCCCCACACAGTCGGAAAAACGGGAAATAGTCGGGAGTTTATCAAATAAATTTTGATCAAGAATGCAGCAGCATGCCAGCGGGCTTTGGATATTTTCCCATTTATGTCTCAATATATTGCAAAAGTTGAAAAATGGGAACTGAAAAATCCATTGACCAAGTTGTATGAAATAGTTAAAGAGTGGATAAGTAACCCTCTTTCAAGGAGAAGACATGCTATCATAATAAGCCGTGCAAGACCTATAGAGCTGTTTTTGACAATGTATCAAGGTGACCAACCAATGTTGCCTTTCATGGCAAACGATTTAGAGAAACTTTTGAGAGGTTTTATGTCTCTTTTCATAAAACAAAAAACACTATTGATAAATTACTAAAAGTTGAGAGCAAATCAGAAAAAGTATTGAAAGCTTATTCTGAAATTGACATTGGTTTTGTGGCAGAGGGGCTTCTCAAGGAAGCCAAAGTGAATAAATTAATTAGCGACAGAGGAATTTTAGAATTTAAATTACAGCGCAGAGAGATCCTATCCACTCTGAAAGCAAAACTAACAGCAAAGTCTCCACTGAAATATAATTTAGTGAGACACACGAGTTGTCTGGACCCAGAAGAAATGATCAACAAAGAAATTGATTCTAACCTGTCTAGTTTTAGACATGTCCTTAACATTTTAGTGTCTCTTAATAGAGCACAAATCAATGAATGTGATTAAATACTTTTGACACTTTCTATATTTAGAGACTTCTTGGAATGTTACAGGCATTCCCAGGAAATAGCAGCCTTCAGTAAAGCTGAAGGAAGACTGGATTGTCTTTAATAATTATTGTTAAATGGTAAAGAAAAGTATACCAAGCTGTGGCGGATTATCAATGTTTTATTGCTTCTGTCACATGGACAGGCAACTGATTTTTCAGTGAACAGTGAAACCACACAAACATTTTTCAGAAGGTTTTAAAAAGCAAACGAATCATAAAAGACCATCTAGAACATGTGGGAGGCCTTGCTAACATTGTTGTGACACAAGAACTCCAGACTGCCGCTCAACAAGGTAGAAAGATTTATGGGGATTATTTAGATAGGAAAAGAACAGAGGAGGCAAAAATGTTCAAAGAGAGAGTTAGCAGAGAATGACATAGATGAACTGAAGTTAAAGAAACAGAAGCTGGAAAAGGAGATTGAATTTTTGATCCAAGATGCAGACAAAACTTCAGAGAAAGCTGAGTTTGCAAAGTTTTCCTCATCTTTCAAAAGCAAATGCTATCAGAGTCAAGACAAAAGAAAAGAGGCAACAGCTGACTAATATAAATGTTGAGATTGAGGATAGGATGAAGTTGTTAGGAAACCTTTAATAACATTTAGTAACATCCTTTACTTAATTTCAATTTATCATTCTCCATGTAACATTGTTAACATATTGTTCATCATTTATTATTTGAAATAATGTACTTTCATTTTAGCATGTACATATCAATAGATGTTAAAATAATTATTACAGTATACATGCATTGAATTATGTAAATTGACTACGGTAAAAATATTTTTATGATATTAATATTATGGATGTATTCCTGTATATTACCAAGTCCAGGCATTGGAAAGTTAATGGTTAATTAAAGTGTTATTTTATTATATTTTTTTATTAAGTTTATTTTATTTAAGATAGCATTATATTTAAAAAATGTACCAGGATTGTGTATGTAAATTTTTAAAGAAAAAGCTGGAAAATCGATCGCAATAATGTCGATAAAACAGCATTTTATTTAGTCAGGAATTTTCTTTTTTCAGTTGGGAAAAAGTCAGGAATTTAGTTTTGAAAAAAATGTGGGAACCCTGCTATCTTCAAATATTATATATCAATTTAATGTGGCCGTGTGCCACTAAAACATACTAATGGGCGCCACAACTGCTCCCCCCTCATCACGCACCCAAAAAGTTCACTCCTGTTAACGAACTAGAACAGGTCAGTGTTTCAATTAATGATTTAACTAATGGTGTTACTCTTGATTCTGGATAGGTAATTATTAAGGATGGATGTCAATTCAGATGTCATTGAACCCACGACACCTCAGAGAAATCTGACCAAAGAGCTGAACAATGGCTGGAAAATTCAGGCTAAACGGAGAATGGCTGGCACGTCTCCTGGAAAAGTTGATTTATATTACTTCAGCCCTGATAACAGAAAGCACAGATCTAGGTCTGATATAATGAAGACGGCAAAAAAGCGAGGACTTCAATTAGACATGGATGTATTCCAAGTAAAAGTAATTTTAAAAAAAAAAGGAATTCTTGATTTAATTCCTAAAAGATGTGGCCGTGTGCCACTAAAACATACATAGGGGCGCCACCACTGCTCCCCCCTCACCACGCACCCAAACAAAGGACTCTCTGTTCACTCCGGCAGAGGGATGGGGCCTTGAGTGTTGGATTACTGATGCTGTCACAGCGACCGTGGGTAAGAAAACAATTGTCTCCAATGTTTATGGGAGTCGGAAGATGAAAGTTTCCGTCTCCAGCACAATATTGTGTGTTTGGATGCCGGCGGAGGTGACAATTCTCAGTCCTCTAACAATACCCCCCCCCCTATCTCATCAGTCCAGCACAATGGTGTATTTGGGTGCCGGAAACGCATCGCTTCCGGCGGAGGTGAGAGTTATCTGTCCTCTAAACAATGACCGGAAATGTACGTTTCCGGCTAGAGTATCGAAGTGGCTATTGGGACCCAGGTCCGAATAGCCTATGATTACTATACGGACCCGATAGTCTTACTAATTGATAAATCTGCCTCTGATTTGATAGGCTTAATAAACGAAAACGTTCCTTAGACTTAAAATAAAAATGGAGGTTGGCAGCGTGTTCGACACATACAAATCTTTTGAGGAAAAATGTAACTTTTTTTGTAAAGAAATTTTTTTTTTATTCACTAAAAGATCTGAAAAAAATTATAAAGATCCAAATTTAGGACATCTAAAATATGAATACATTGTTTTTTGCTGCAAGCAAGGTGTACCCCGCCATTTAAAGTCTTCAACTGGGCAAAGGCGACTCTAAGCCATCGAGCCAGGGTGAACAAGTGCGTGTCCCAGAAGCTGGAGGAGAAGCTAGGGAAGAAGCTTGTACAGCTGAAGTGCCACTTACACCCACTGCATGGCTACTCTGCCCAAAAAGGAGCTCAAAGCCTTAAACTTTGAGTGGGAGATTAAGGGTAATGTTTTTTGGAAGCAAGGGGTGCACTGTGTCTAAATTGAGGTAATGTTCTTTTCATGTTTTTGGTGTGCTAAACACTAAAATATTATTTTGTTTGCATTTTCAGGTACAAGATGAAGTCAGGGGATCAAGCAAGATTCAACCTTTCTGGAGAGATCTCAGCTACAACCAGTTGTTACCAGTACGCTATGTGGGGAATAGACTCCACATTTTGTTTCACCTAGTTGGGACTATTGTCCACCTGAAGGACCTCTTATCCCAGTACTTGACTAGGTATTCAACTGCTGTGGGGTTTGCATTGGTCATTAAGAAGGATCTTGAAACCCAAACATTTTTCTGCAGTTGACAGCTTTAGGTAAAGTTTTCTTAAGACATCTTTTACACTCACAATTTTACATGGTCTAAAATTTGAATGTATAATGATGCCTTATTTGCTGCTTTGTCCCTTATTAAAACCTTTATGGCCATGTTAAGGGACATAAAAATGACCTAGTCACTTGTCCTCACAATGGACCATGTGTTCTTGAGCCCACTAGTGCAGGATGATGTTCTCCTCCAGCTCAGAGACATACAAACTGAGGAAAGTTTGTTCGTTGTTACACTTCAAATAAAATGGTTTTTAATTGTACTTCTTAGGCAGTTTGGGGATTACTTAGATGGAGTGTTAGCTGACCCCCCAACCACACATGGCACAGACCAGACGGCATCCGCTCCAGTCCGAACCATGAACTGCGAGCAAGTGTTGGGAATGGTAGATGCCCAGTTCAAGCAAGTCTTTATTGATGCAAATGTCAAGTGTCAGGCAAAAGAAACAATGGACTGATTGGTAGGGAAGACTAGCTCAGAAAAGGAAAGTTTGATAAGTTTTGTTATTAGCTTTGCTCGTAGGCATGTTAAAGTTTTAAAGGGTAGGAATAAATTGAAAGAGTTAGCTAACTAAATTAAGTCAGACAGGTATTGCACAGAAAAGAGATAAGTCTCAGAGAGATAGGTTAGAAAAATAGGTTAGTCTGTCTTGAATTTGGTTTAAGGTTAGATGATGTTCTGTTGTGTCTTCTCCCAGGTACAAAAGAAAATTTAATTTCCCTATTGCAGAATAATGTAGAAAGCCTGTCCTTGTCTATCAGGCTTATTGATGAATAAAACAAAGTATTTGAGGGGGGAGTTTACTTACTAAAAATAAGAAGTGTTGTCTTTTTACTCCTGAAAAGGGAATAAACGCATTTATTTTTATCCATAATGACCATAATGTAATTAGGGTTGTTGTTTAAGTTTTAGAGTCTGGGTTTGGTTCAGTTGTCTTTTTAAAAAAAATTAAAATAGCAACAAAAATAAAAGCCGCCAAAAATACTTAAAATAATGGCTATGGACATCTCTCAATTACGAATATGAAGATGGAATAAATTAATATTAAAATCATTAATCTAGATTTTTAAAATTTTATATATAATATGACGAGTCTCTTGCTGTGGCGTTAATTTGGTTCCTGTACAGATCTCCTTGACCATTTGATGTAATTGTTAGCACCGGTATTAGGATCGACATAATGTAGGCTGTGATTCATGGTTTCATGAATGTCATCAAAAGTTTTGCCGGAGATGCCAAACTGGAAAGAAAATGCTGGCTGAAAGTCAGGAAAAATATAACGCCTGAATCCTGAGCCACAAGTTCTCTTGCAATATAAATTGGGTGGGTGGGGGGGGGGGGGGGCCCCCNGGGGTGTGTGGTTTTGTGGGTGGGGGGGGGGGGGGGGGGGGGGGGGGGGGGTCCCCTAGAGGTAGCACGGAGCAACAAGCAGGAGATCCAGCTGGATTCAAGGCAATCCTGGAGAGATCTAAGCTAAGCCCAGGTGTAAGCTATTTGAGGAACAGATTTCATGTCTTGTTCCACCTAGCTGGGACTATTGTCCATCAGAAGAACCAAGTATTCGACTGCTGTAGCATTGTGAAAGGTCACGGCAGTTGAGAGCCGTTGGTAAAAGTTAAGTTTTAAAAAAAATATTTTTAATGTTAGCATTAAAGCTTCAGAATTATACATGGTACAATATTTTATTGTATTTCATCAAGAATCATGGCGGCCTAAACACCATGAAATGGTAATTACCATTTATTTTAAAGAAATCAATAACCTTATATGTTTATTTTTTTGTCATAGATTTTCATTTTAAAACGTTTATGACCACGTTGAGGTATTTAAGCCAGGCAATGTCCTCGCAATGGACCATGATATGTTCCTGAACCCATTAGGACAGGATGATGTCCCCCTCAAGCTCAAGAACATACAAACTGAGGAAAAGGCGAGTTGTATTTTGGGTAGAAAATGCATGCACAAGGGGTTGAAAAGTTTTCAGTATTAAAAGGACCTGTGACCAGCTTGATATAAATAATTTTAAATTCCCAATAGCAATGGATAAAAGTAGGGCTGTTATCGATTAAATTAAATTTAGTCGTTAACTTAAAAAAAATTACCGATTAATTAATCGATAATTTTGTTGAAGCTAAAAATAAAGATTATGACGTCATTTCACTGAAAATTTCAAGGGAAGTAATAAAACAGGCAATTGATTTTTATTTATTGAGTTATTTTAAAAACATATTAACAATAAAAAAAAAAGTTGAATAACGTATTAAAGTTTAAACACTTGGATGAAATGTTCAAATTAATTTTAAAAATATAGAAATGATATAGCTGTTTAGAACTTGTTTGATGATTAATAAAAACATAAAAATCATATTTTTATTTTAAGTTATGATTTTTTAAATAAGTTTTCATGATCACTTTCGCATGATTTCTTTCACATTGTGTGCCCTTTTATGGCATTTTTAAATTGCCTATTACTTAAGTATTCGATTTGATTCAAATTTAAAAAATTATATTGTTTGGAGATTTTTAAAAAACTAAATGATTCTATAAACGAAGTGACTATTCGCAATCGATTGCGAATAGGTTTCAAACCCTATTCGCAATCGGCGCGTGCTATAAATAGCCTAGGCAATCGGCGGATGTAGAATCTCGCGGAATTGGGGTTGTCTTTCCTTTCGACGTTCATTCCAAAATGGCTGCCATCCGAGAAGGATCGATGTTTGCGTCCTATATTGAGTTTCAAAAAGCCCTAAAACAGTTAGAACGCGATGATGGAGTGCTATTTGTTGTTGCAGCTTCAAAAACGGTAAGTAAAATTCTGTTCTCCACTCATTAGCTGTGTACTTTAGTTCTGTGCAGGGTAAAAAGCCGGTAAACCTGCAGTTTGAGTTTAGAGACGGGTCCCGCTTGTTCTTGTTGCCTTTTATAGTTTTTTTTATTTATTTTTTTTATTATTATTTTTTTTTTTTCATTTATCGCTAAAATATAATTATACGCTTTAAATACAATCACATATTCAAGAGTATATGCCTCAGAATTAAATCACAATTTCATGGCGAAGTGACCGACCGTCGCAGAGCATCATGGCGGATTTTATTTTAGCGATATACACAAAAAAACGCAAGATTTTTTCTATACAAACAAGATATTATTATGTTGCTGATGCCTGATTTGTAACATGTTTTTGGTTTATAAATGGCAGTATCATGGCATTATCATTTTGATATCAGTTTACTGTCATTGTCTCCAACAGCAAAGAATGACATGTTATAACCGAGTATGTGTATCAGGACATGAGTATCAGGATCTTAACATTACTTGTGCGATTTATGCAATTCCAACTATGTCATAATATACTTTACAAAAAAATGTTTTCACACACAAAATAAACTTTTAAACATTATTTTGTTGCAGATGAAAAGTTCTGAAACTGCAAGCCTGTTAAAGTATGAGATGCTACGCTTGGTCTGCAAACAGGGCCACATTCGACCATCAGAAAGCAAAGGCGTTCGACCAAATCAGCAGTATGTATTGTTTATATCTGGTTTTATGCCTAAATATATATTTTTCATTTGTTACATCATTATTAATATTTAGAGAAAGGAAGGTGTTAAGCATCGCACCCAGGTCAGATAAATGGGTTGTCACTTCACACTGTCATTTATTACAAAAAGCCACATTGATTTCCCTTTAAAAGGTTTGGTCTTTTCACACATGAAAGCAGCAGGCTGGGACCTCATTAGGTTCACTATCAGGTGGTAACAAATCAATTATCACTGTAATCTCTTATATTCCATACATGAATTTGAAACAAAACTTATTTTTTCAAAAGTTGTGTATATAATGAAAGGACTGGGTTAACAGTAAATCTTTTTTATTCTTGGAACATGTTTAAGGTGGGGGGGATTTTCCCCACAGTCTTCCCATTTTCGGTCTATAGCCTAACACTGAAGATATGTTTGATCATTGTTGGCATTGTTCCCTATTCTTTTATTTATATTCGTATTCGTATTGTTTTCTCTACAGAACTTTCAAAATCGGCTGCCCAGCTGTCATCCGGTTAAACGTAATATTAGACCAGGGTCAGCAGAAGCTAAAGGTGACAACATGTCGGATCAAACACGAGGGCCATGCAACTGGTGGAAAGGTATTATTTTTTCTTTGCTTTTTTATTTATTATTCTTTATTTTTCTGTCATTAAAACGCCACCTTGTTGATTCAAGCTTGTTCCCCACCCCACCCCCCCCTAAAAAGGTGAATATAAAGAATGATAGAAAAGAAAAAACAAGCAAAGTTCAGTTTGAAGCTTACAGGTTATGTAACAGGTATAAACTATTAATTCGACGACATATGATTTATTATAGGACAATTCCAAACAGCAACCATTTTTGCATTGCAGCAGTGTTGATTCTAGGATTTTTTAGAAAAGGGGGGCCATCCCCCCTTGTCTTGGAAAAAAGGGGGGATTTCTGGGGACCTGTGCCCCCCCCCCCCCCCC
>MUZC01000211.1:34878-51199 GCA_002072015.1 Radix auricularia
TTGTACACAAAATTCTTTAGACCATGTGGTAGTTACATAAATGGTTCAATGTATTATTTACTTATTTATATTTCAATGAATATCTGTCCCGTAGATTTGCAGACCGTTGGAGTGCTAGTAATGACTAAACAACCAACTTTCTCCATTCCACTCTGCAGTGAGAGGCATATGAACTTACTAGCGCTTAATCAGTTACTAAAATTTTAGTTTTGTACTAACGCGCTGTGGCCACTGTAAGTTCATATGCCTCTCACTGCAGTTCTCAGACGTTGTTAGTGTATCGCTCAGCTTCACTCCATTCCGCTGTGAGATAATATTCCGGTCTATTCTGTGTTTCAGTGTGCAGAAGCATTTCCTGAGAACAGGAGGCCGACAGTCACAGAGCATCTAATGGACCTCCTCCTGCTGCCATCTGTGTCCACAAGGGACATACAAGAGATTGGATCATCTAAAGAAAAGATAAATATGCTACCAAAGGACGTTTGGAACTTAAGGAAGAAAGTGGATGGAAAATGAGGGGAGATAAATGAGTGAGATTGAGCGAGAAGGAGGAATTCACCAACATGGTACAAATGAACAAGGCGAGCTGAGGTATGTTGCATTTATGACCAAGGACATAACCCCTCAAAATCTCTCCTCCCTCTTTACAAACAGTACTGTAGCCCTAGACTCTGTTCGCCCCCTGTTTCTTGACAATGCTTGGGAAACGCTAAATCATAGGATTCAAGAAAAGCAAAACAAAAATCTAGATGCATGTGTGAGTGTGGGGACCTTGACGATGGATCTCTGAAATGGATTGAGTGTGAAAGTTGCTTGTCCAGGTACCACTACGAGTGTGTTGATTTGCGAACTAAATCAACGCCCACACACTGGTATTGTGCCAACTGCTGGATGTAATAGCTGTGAGAGTAAAAGATTTGTTTCAGTTACATTTAGATAATAATATAAATTATTAGAGTATGCATGCTTGAATTAAGTGGATTAGAATGTAACAATCGATTGCGAATAGACGCTCCCTTCTATAATAGTCTCTTGTAAATGTGGGATCAATAATAGCATTTATGTAGTAATTTCCTTGCTCATTTAGTGAGCAAATTACCACTTATCCTATTAGAGAAGAGCTAAGTGAAATTAGCAGCATTTTATATTTTAAATGTATTAAGTGAAGGGATGAAATAGAATTTAAGACATGTACTGAGAATGTCAATCTAGTTAGCAATGGGTAGCATTGACTGTCATCACAAAAAAACTAAATGATTTCTAGAGAACATGGACATGCCTCCCCGTTAGTGCTCCTATAGTTAATAAATATATAAGGATAACATTCATATTGCTACTAATGAGTAGCAAAAGAGTGCATGTCTCAGGAAGAATATGTTTAAACCTTCTTGCATCTCGAATGAAATTTTTGTCGAGCTTGGCTCATTCCTGCTCAGGGAAAATTACAAGTATGTGAATTTTTTTTCTTCAGTTATTTCCAGCATTTCAGAAGTACCCATTTCTATGCCACTTGAGCAATTTAGGTTGAAACCTGACATCTTTCAGTGACAGGCTAGAGGACCTTTTTGTCCATCTCCAATAAAAGTTGCGGAAAAAAAACTTACCTGATGCATGTAGGTCTACCTCTTTTTAGTCATCAAATATACAGCAAGCGGAAGCTGCTGCAGTGCCTGTCCGCCCTAGCTTTGATTTGGCAGAGTTTCCCCCTCTAACAGTAAAAACTGAGATGTCAAGTCTATTTACATGTTCCTCACTGCCCACCAGCCCTGCAACCTTACTACCATTGTGTGAGAAAACATTTCCACAGCCTGCCGCTGTCAATCATGCAACTTTACCACCGTCTGTCAACCCTACTACATCATTATCGGGGTCTGAAAACAAACTACAGTCTTTAAGAAGTAAAAAAAACTTAAGACATCAACTTGAATAAAAAAAACTTAAGACATCAACTTGAAAAAGAAAAACAGTCACATCAAAAACCATGAAGCTCTTAGACAGTGTCCAAAAAATCTAAAATGTTAAATTCTGTGTTTTAAAACGTAAAATTAATAAGAAAACAGAAACAATTTCTAAACTTGAAAAACAAATTCATCAATTTTAAAAAGTAGTTTTGAGCAGGAAGGTAAAAATAAAAATGATACGGATCAACTCGTTAGACGACACCATCTATATAGTTTGGTAATGAGAGATGCTTTGCAAAGTTCAAAAGATGATAATAGCAATCGTACCACTTAAATAAAGCTTAAATAAAATAATTCAAGAAATATGTATGCTGATAAGATTAGAATGACATATGGCCTTGATGCCACATAAAGTGGACAAAAAGACTTGTGTTTACCCGGACAGAGGGTAGCATCAGTTGGTGCAAAAAATAAGTGATCTCAAGGACGCCATCAGATCTCTCATGTCGCAAAGAGGCTACACAGGAGGGCGGAGCATAGATGCTATAGCAGCAACCACACCCTCAAACTGGCGCGCAGACCAACACCATTGAAGGCACCTGGAGCGCCATTAAACGGTCACTACCCACGAGAACCTGTCCTGGGGAGGATGATTCGTACTTATACGAATATGTTTGGAGAAATTTGTGTGGCGGTGATCTAATGGCAGAATTTCTAAAAGCAATTAAAAAAGTGTATTCTTCGCTTTTTTGTGATTCCGATGCCGATCGGTGAGTACCCATTGTTTTCTTCATTTTTAAAACTATTTTGCTTTTATGACTAACGCTAATAAATACCCCTTAAAATATTAGAATGCCCCCCCCCCTATGTTTTTTCTTGTCCTTTCAAAATTAGCGGGTAGCTAAAAAACTGCAAAATTTTAGAATCCCTGATTCCCCTACCCCTCTAAATTCACGGGGCTTGCACTACTTTTCCGGCGGTCACGTGCCATAGCAACAAGATGGCCGCCGGTAATGACGTCGCAGTCGGCTATCTTCTTGTTTACCTCGGTTACAATAATAAAACCAGCATCAGCTCCGGAAAAAAGCTATGTCGTTGCTACTGGCGGGAACCCCACTGTTACTACTGACCTTTACCATCATCTACATCCATGACATCAACCTCATCTACGGGCGGAAAGAAAACAGAAGGAGGAGCAACAGGAAAGAAAGGAATCTCCAAAGGCTTTGTAAGCAGAGTGAAGGAAAGAAATCCAGATGTGATTGTTACTCATTGTTTTTACACAGTGAGGCCATGACTTTACCAGTAGGCCTAGTTCATGTGTTGGATGATGTTGTGCGCATGGTAAACTTTGTAAAGTCACTACCCGTGAAAAGTTGCATGTTTTCAGCTTTGTGTGAGGAGATGGGAGCAAAGAATAAAACCTTGATGGCTCATGCAGAGGTTCGGTGGTTGTCACGTGGCAAGGTCTTGGTTCATGTGTATGAACTGCGGGAGGAACTTATAAAGTGTTTCTGACAAATGAGAGGTCAGATTATGCAAAGCAGCTTGCAAGTGATGAGTTGTGTGCAAGGCTGGCATACCTGGCAGATTTGTATCATCATCTGAATAGGCTGAACATACAAATGCAAGGCCGAAATGAAAATCTGCATACAAGTGCAGATAAAATGAATGGATTCCGTTCAAAGGTGCAACTCTGGCATCAACACATGGAAAGTGGCAATCTTGAAATGTTCACACTCACCAACCAATGGCAAGGTGTTTTCACTGCTGCACTGGAGAAGATAATAGACATTTAAAAAATCTAGAGAAGTTGTCATTTTATTTCTCTCCAGTCTCCACTGAATGCCTTGACTGGGTTAGGGACCCTTATAGCTCAGCATCAGTTGGTGGAAAGGACATGACTTTACAGGAACAGGAGGAGCTAACTGAACTGAGACAAAATTGAGGTTTCAAGCTAAGATTTGCTGATCTACCTTTGGACAGTTTTTGGTCAGATACTGCCAAGGAGTTCCCCGTTCTGGGAAACAAAGCTATTTTGACATTGCTCGCATTTTCTACTACACATCTGTGTGAGGCGAGCTTTTCAAGCCTGATTGCTATAAAAACTAAAGACAGAGAGAGACTGAGAGCTGTTGACGAAGAGCTATGTGTGTGTCTTTCGATTCCTGCCAGAATATCAGTTTTGTGTTCAACCAAACAGGCCCAGGTTTCGCACTGAGTAATTAAAGTTTAAACTGAAATGTGAAGAGTTATAAAATACTGTATTTTTTCATAATAAAGTAATTGTAAAATAATTCCTCTGTGATTCCTATTCAAGAGAATTAGTTTATATAAATAGTCAATATAGGCACAGAGGTAAATTTTTAAATATTTTCTAATGGTGGTGTGCCTCAGAATTTTTTTCATGTAAAAAGTGTGCCCCGGCACAAAAAAGGTTGAAAAACTCTGCGCTAAGCTAAGGATGTTTAATTTTTATTATGATTTAATAGATTGGACCAATTTTCAACTCTGTGAAATGGATACGGACAGTCTTTACATGGACCTTATGAAAAAAAAATTTAGCTGATGCTGTTAGGCCCCACCTAAGACAGGACTTTAATGACGACTACGACAAATGGTTCCATAACCAGAAATGACTTTACATAACCGGAAGTGACGTCATGTAGGCGTACGCCTCCAAAATTATAATAGTTCTGGCGAGATAGCAAGCCGATTTCCGGTGTGCGAAAAATATGAAGGAGAGCCTGGAAGATTATAAATTGAAGTTATCCTGTGTGTTTGATAGACACATATGTCAAAAAGTTAAGGAATTCGACCCTAAACAGAGGTAAGGTAACCGCGTAATACTTATCGCAGAAGATAGTGAAACAATGTCAATAATGAACACTACCTTGAAATTTTGAAGGTCATTAGTTCAACTGTGAATAATTATTGTTAAATTAATTATATAATTTTGGTTTCAGAAAACATTTCAGCATCCTCCAATGCATCACCGATTAAATAATGAAAAAAACCGATTGAGGCAGGCTGCAATAAGAAGAGACCCCAGAGCTCCTTATCCTGAAAGACCTACACAATCTTTATCGACAAATTGCCGTCACAGAAACTGATCAAGTTGAAGTAGTTATCAATTTACTAAAGATGTAGGAAGGAAGGGATTTGACTATTCTGGGTGTCATCTGTACAGGAATGTAAGGAGGTAATCCCAATAGGCTACCAAGATAGAAACATGAAGAATATGTTTGGCAGGTTCCCTGAAATTCTGTTTGTAGATGCAACATACAGACTGAATAACCTCGACACGGCTTTGTTTTTTGGTTTGTGACTACGCAAATGTGGAGAGTGAGATAGTTGGCAGTTGGCATCTGGGTGACAAAATATCACCAGAAACACAGACTCTGCAAAGAGCAAAATCCTAAGTGGACCAGAAAGGGGTGTTTTCTCTGAAGAAATGAACGACAATCTACAACTTTGCATTTACATTTTGTAAGTTTATAAAAAAAAGAAAAAGAAAGTGTTACGTATCTAGGCGTTGTTACCTATTTACTTTTTTTTTGTTGTTTTCCCTTGACCTGTTGCGGTCGAGAGACGGGTAGAAAATTCCCGAGGTTGTCTGCCCCTTTTGTGTAATGAGTTTTTTTTTATTAGCGGCGGCGAGTTCAAGCCACACAGACCGTGTGACCGGTCCTTGACCTGTGTGTTTTCATCTGGTCAAAAATATGATGTTTTATTTTTCCGTCTCTTTAGAGAAGGTTCTAGCTCTGTCTTGTTGTTCACTGGTCCTGTTCTCGAATAGTATTCGAGAAACTACTAGAGTTGTCTTGAGCTCGACGCGCGGTGGACTATACAAAGACCGCCCGTATAACGTTGGGACGGACAAGACATATGGAGACAGCCGTGAGACAGAATAGCGGAGACTTTGCGTGACCCCTGCGTGGTATTGATAGTGTAAGTTAAGATTTTTCCTTTTCAAGGCCTTGCTGGTAATTGTAGTTATATTTTAAAACTCTTGAAGTGTAATATTTTTACATGCCATTTTGATAAAAGGGTTTGGTCAACCTATCAATTCTGTATTGAGTAGATGTTTGTGTTTTTTTTTTCGCTTGTAACTTAATGTGATTCATTTAAAAGTAAAACTAGCAAACTCGATCAAAATCCGTCCAGATTCGTCATCAACATCCACCTTCAGCATGTGCGAACTCCGCATTAAATACCGCCACCGAACTCTGATTATCGTGTTCATGTATCGCCCACCCCCAAGCAAAAAGAACAAACTCACACCCAAGTTATTTGTTCAGGAGTTTCAGGATCTTCTCGACCGTTACATTTCAACTAATGATCTTTTCGTCATCGGAGACTTCAACCTTCATTTTGAAAGTTATGGTGAGACATATTCAACGCAGGTGAAAAGGGCACTTAAAGAGCGCAGCTTGGACCAACTCATAAATGTGCCGACACATGTAAGAGGTCATACTATTGACTGGCTAGTCACTAATGCTCCGAATCTAGTAGCCAATCTGTTAATAGAAGATAAAGGTCTGTCAGACCATTTTTTGGTTTCCTTCGACTTAAAACTGTCGATACCTAGAAAAACAAGGAAATCAGTGACCTCTCGTAAACTGAGAGACATAAACATTACCTCCTTTGGAACAGACGCGGCAGAAATGTTGAGGAGACCGAACGACACTGAACTATCGACCTACTATAGTACCTGCCTAAAAACGCTGCTCGACAAATACGCCCCTCTTGTCACTCGTTCAGTTTCTGACCGGCCATCGGCACCCTGGATGACGGACGCCATCAAGACAGCAAAGCAGCTGCGCCGTCGCGCTGAGAGAAAGTACAGGAAAACCGGCCTGACAGTGCATCGACAAGTCTATTTAAATGAGAAAAACAAGGTCAACCGCGTAATCAGGGACGCAAAGACCTCTCACCTTTGTGAGAAGATTGATGGCGCGGATTCTCCCAGAGAATTGTTTAGAGTGACCTCTGAGCTGATGGGCGGAGCCAGTAAGACTGAGTTACCATCCTCAATTCCATTCGCTGATCTTCCTGACTATTTTAATCGTTTCTTTATAGACAAGATTGAGCTGATTAGGCAAAACATGCCGCACTGTACACCACAGGTTGGCACCGACCCCACCTTTCGGAATTCCCCCCTCAGTGAGTTCCAATGTGTGTCTGAAAATCACATCAAGGACGTTATTGTGAAAATGCCTAAAAAATCATGTGATCTTGACCCGATTCCTGCCTCCTTGTTCATGGACTGTCTTGATGCGCTTGTCCCAGCCATTACACAGATCATAAACATCTCGCTGACTACAGGTGTAGTACCCCAGTCATTCAAACATGCTCTTGTCAAGCCCCTACTGAAAAAGTCAAATCTTGACCCTGAGTGCCTGAAGAACTACCGACCAGTCTCAAACTTGCCCTTCCTGTCAAAAGTTCTTGAGCGTGTTGTACTGGCACAGTTGCTAGCCCACTTTGAGCAACACAACCTCTTGGAGCCGTTTCAGTCTGCATACAGGAAGTGTCGTAGCACGGAGACAGCACTGATCAGGGTATTGAACGATCTACTACGTGCGTCCGATTCCGGTCAGGTATCTTTGCTTTCAATGCTTGACCTGTCAGCAGCTTTTGACACACTCGACCATGAGATCCTGCTTACCAGATTCTCCACCACCTTTGGATGCCTGGGTACTGTCCTCAGTTGGCTCAGGTCTTACTTGACCGAACGTACCCAAAGTGTCGTGGTAAATGGAGCTGTCTCAGCACGCTCGGTCTTAAAGTATGGAGTACCACAGGGATCAGTCTTAGGCCCCGTGCTTTTTATCATGTATACATACCCACTCAGTGACATTATCAAACCGTTTGGCGTCTCCTACCACTTTTTCGCTGATGACTCGCAATTGTACGACTCTGCAGTTCCCGCAGAGGTTCCTCGTCTTGCAGTGAAAGTCAGTGGTGCTATTACCAGTGTCTACACATGGATGGCTGAAAACAAACTGAAAATGAATGAAGAAAAGACAGAGGTAATCCTCATCGGAACCAGACACAAATTGTTAAATGTTGGGGGTACCAACTCGCTAAATATCATGAATTGTCAGGTCCCTTTAGCCGACAAGGTGAGGAACCTCGGTGTGATCCTTGACTGTACACTGTCATTTGACTACCACATATCCAATCNAATAAGACCTTACCTGTCCACTGACTCTGCAAAAACATTGGCAGTTGCCCTAATACTATCGAGAATGGACTACTGCAACGCACTACTCGCCGGTCTGCCCGAAGACAAAATTGCCAGGCTCCAGCGTATTCAGAACAGTGCCGCACGCCTGGTTATGTGCAAATCGAAGCGGGTCTCAGCAACCGCCCTTCTTCGCTCCTTACACTGGCTACCTGTTAAGGCAAGAATCGAATACAAGATCGCATCAATTTGCCACCAACAAAGGAATGCCATTGTACCTGAGTGAGCTCATTTCACCATATGCGCCACAAAGAGACCTGCGTTCAGCGGATTCCTCCTTACTTGCTGTGCCGCGTTCTTCCCTCCAGATGTGCGGAACGAGAGCTTTCTCATCATTTGGCCCGAAAGTGTGGAACTCACTTCCCCTCGGGCTTAGACAGACCGCCTGCTATGACAATTTTAAAAAGAACCTAAAAACTCACTATTTTAATACATACCTCTAGAAATTGTAGAAATTGTTTATCTTGAAAATAGTCTGATACGTGTTATTACCTCAGCCATTTGTTTGAAGCGCATTGAGCCTACATTATGTTTGTTAAATGGCGCTATATAAGTGTTATCATTATTATTATTATTATTATTACTATTTGATTTATATTTTATTAAACATTAAGTTAATATTTTACTTTCCGATTTCTTGTGTTGTTCATTGTAAGTCTGTGGTTAAATTCAGACTTAAGATAAGTGACACAACTGCTTTTTCTATTGTCACGTTCCCCTAGACAAGCCAATACAAATTAGAATAGATAGAATTCAATTCGTAATACGTGACAAAAGAAAGACATGGTACTAAAAAAGTCTACATGATATACATGCTGCAAGTAATAAAATACATAAGCAGGATTATTGCTCATTAAAGTAGTTTGCAAGTGTCCGAATCATTGGCTATTTTAATTGACGACAAATCTGTAACCAATGAATTAGATCGCGCAATGATCGAATTAGCCGATAATGCTAATGGAGAGGAAATTGCAAAGATGACAGAGTACTGGGTAATGGATGACAACGAGTTTCCTAAGGAAATAAAGTATTAAAGTCTGCAACGGCTTTGCAGGGCTGGAAAGAAGGTAATTTTGATGTTTACCGCTGACGAAAACTCGAAGCCGGAGATATTTGCTGCTCTTAAAAAAAGAGCAAAAAGCCCCGGTTTGTTGTAAAGCTTTGCTGTGTGAGTGTAAATAAGAGAAATGAATTTTGCCGTCAAGTGGCCACACTCGACAAATGGTGCACCTACCACTATAAAGAGGCCCAGAAGGGTAACAACAGCGACAACAACAACTAAGATCGTTTGCTGACTAGTGTTCATTCTAATTCTATTTAAATTTAGTCTTTATTGCGCATTGGTTAAAGTGTTAGTGTGCTGCAGTTACTGGTTATAAGCCAAAGCTCAATTGACGTAGTGCTAGGCGCCAGGGGCTGCTTCCGCAGTGGGAGAGACTACCAATGTCTCACTTGACAGCTACCCCCGCCTCAAACTGGGCAGCCCCCAGTCAAATAGGTGCTATCCCGTCATGGCTTGCCTTCTTCACTGGGTGCGTGGAGATTAGAGTACCACTCAAGTGGGCCACTAAGCCCTGCACCAAGAAATACAAAAAAGAAAAAGACCCCAGCTCTTCGAATCGCTAGCTGGAACGTGGATTTCCCAGAATGACTTTTTAAAACAGTTGACTCCCTTGGCTCTGTACTTGGTCGTAGGATAATCCAAAAGGCTAAGACTGGTATGGCATGTAACATGGGTGGTAATTTTTATTTTACTGGCACCTTGACCTACCTTGCCGCCATATTTTTAAATAATTAAAGTCACATACTCTATATATCTTTTCTACTAACATTATTGCCAGAATATGGTCTTTCGTAACCATTGAGCTTTGAGGCCCATCTATTCAGGTGCTATCCCAATCAGAGAAGTATAATTTGGCACGTGAGTAAAAAAAAATAAATGTAATTCCAATTCAAAAGTTGACTATCTGATTTTCATAATTTGTGATTCCTTTTAAAAAATAATTTATTCGCAATTGAGCAGAGTAATAAGTAAAAATTATTACACTTCAATGAATTAGTAGGATAATCATAGGGTTATTTTATTTTAATTATGAAATGACAAAAAATTGCATCATTTTCACTTATAATTTATTATCTTTTTCTTTACCTCTCAAATTTTGCTCAGAACTGAAAAACGTGACACCTAGGTCAAAGAAATACACAAGACTATGATGTTGGTTAGCCTGCTTCGCCAGAGGTAATAGTTATTAATGTGTCATATGATTGTAGTTGGCACACTCGAGGCCACAGCTCCAAGTCTGGCATCGGTTGCGTAATTGAAACTGGGCTCATGGTAGTCTTTGAATGTCTTTCAAAGCTTTGCCAAAAATGCTCCACCACGGGTAAGAAGATGCATGCACAAGGGGCTGAAAAGTTCACCCCTTGGATGGAAGGGCACAAAACATCAGTGGCAGCACGGAACAGGCTGCTGTCCCAATGTGGGGCAGGTCCATTTCAAAACATTGTTTACCCTACCGTATTGTTGTCAGATGGTGACACAGACACTATCAAGTCCATACATAAATCCAAACCATATCCTGACTTGGTAGTGGAAAAGCATCAGTTTGTTAACCATGTTTCAAAATGACTTGGAAATGCCCTAAGAAATTTGGTTGAAACCAAAAAAAGCAAGCAATAACCCTTTGTGGTAAGGGTATTTATTGGGCGCCCAATAAAAAATCGGCTACAGAAATATTTCACCAAAGCCGTTAGATCAAACAAGTCTGTGGAAGACATCAAGCAAGCATTTTGGGCAGGATTCTGGCATTGTACTTCAACTGATGAAGACCCCACTATGATGACTGTCCAAATGGTGAGACATCCAGGTGTTTTAAAAGAAGACATAAGCAAAAGGTTTGGTTGTTCCTAGCTGTTGCTGAATATATGAAAGATGTTTATGAACAAATGAAAGACTAAAGAGGACTTGATGTGTAGGTGCCTTCAAGGAAAAACCCAGAATGTTAATGAGTGCATCCACTTGCTCATATGGTTCTGATGCCCCAAGCATATTTTTGTCAAACGGTCTAGGCTGGAAATTTCTGTAGCCATTGGTGTTGGGGAGTTCAATATGGGGTTGAAGGCGTCCAAGGGCTTTTTATTATCGATGGGTTTAGGGATAGGTCGCATGACCCGAGAATTTGGTAGAAAGAGGGATAGATGCTCTTCAGAAACTTTTCATCAAGTTTTTGCCCAAGTGCCTGTAGGGACATTTCAAAATTTATTGTGATGATAAAAAACGTTCTGGACTTGTGTTATATCTAGAGGTTATGTGCACAGTTGTTGACTTCATTATAGCCTCATACTCTTCCGTTCTGTGCTCTGGCAAAACTTTTGATGTCAATAAAAGAGCTGTGGCAGCATCTTTAGTTACTGGAATGGGGCATGCTGTTATGGGGAAATTTTTGGAAGTTTTGAATATTCCTAAAATTCACCAAAAGACATTCGACCAGCATGCTACCTCCCTACATCAAACGCTACCAACCTACCAGAACAGCATGTTGGAGCTTTCAGTGGATAAAGTGATGGCAGCCTATCCATAACAAAATCATAAAGAGATGGTAGACAATGTATCCTATGATGGAATTTGGCATACATATGTCCACAGCTCAAAATCTGGCATTGGATGCATCATTGAAAATAAGACTAAAATTGTGGTGGACTGTCAATGCCTGTCAAAGTTTTGACAGAATTGCCCAACAACTGGAAAGAAATTGCTGACTGGAAGTCAAATTTTTCTAACCCTGAAAATTGAAAAGTAACGAAATGCTTGCAACTGTAATTTTCATTTTCCAACCCCTCGTGTTGAACAGTTTCACCACAAAGTATTTTGAAAAAGTTAATATATATGCTAGGCAATAGGTTCAATACAAAAGAAACGAGCCTATTTCGATTATAATATGGACTAAAGACCTAGTAAATGCATAGGCCTAGCCCTAATTTTTTAATTTAAAATTAAATTGCTAGCTTTGTTTATAAGAACATGCTTTTGAGGCATCCATTTTGGTTTTGAGCAATTTTGGCATGTTTTTGTTTTAAATTTCACGTTCATTGTTTGTTCTCTTGTAACTATGGTTCCTGAGATGATAGGACTTAGTGGATGAAAAGACATCTAAGACGTTGGGAGATTTGTTAAATACTTATGATGCTTTTAGCATGCAGCAAGATGCTTTTAAAAATGGACAAATACTTCAAATTTATTGATTTTTTAATAAAAATTATAATTTTTTAAAGGTATAATAATGGATGTGCATGTTAACAATTTATTAAATTTAAGAAAATTGTTTTTACCATTTTGGAAAGAAGAAAAAACTGCCTCAACCACTTTGAAAAATGAATGTAATATGTTTAACAAAGTTGGCATAGAAAATGCAAAACTTCAACAAAAAGTTTAACAGCTTGAGTCAGAGGCTTTAGAATTGAGAGATGAACTTGCATTTGCAAACAATTTTGAATGATGATGAATTAGGATTATTTTAAAAAATCAACTTTAAGTATTGCTGTACACATAAAACAACAAAACGCAAATGAATTTTAAAATTGTCATTTTTGAAACTTATTTTTTTTATTCTTGTTTCAGACAAATTATATTAGGACTTCAATCAGTAGTTGAGATTTTATTAAAAACACACAAAATCTTCTACATACTGATAGAAATATATTTGGGGAACAAGTGGATGCAACATCACTGATCCATTTTTATTGTGATGATGTGCAGTTTAAAATAAGGGTGGAGCTAGCTCAAGCTTTTCACAAAAAGCTTACCCAACAGCTTAAGGATTTTTTGAAGGGTGGGAAATTTGATAGCCCCAGTCAACAGGTGCTGCTTCAGACAGCTTCAGATCCTGCTCATGACATTTGGGCGGAACGATCCCTAAACATGATAGACCATCTTGTTCTTAGTGCATGAAACGCAACTTTAGGATTCTTAGATGGTAAAATCAGGTTAGGTAAGGGTTAATAAAACAAGAGAGTGGTTAGAGCAGCAGGTTAACAGCGAGGATTTAGTGTTGTATGCTTTTAAAAGAGCTGACCAGGTAAAGAAAGAAGAAATAAAAGGGTTAAAAAATAAATTATTTTTTCGACAACAGATAGAAGACACTTTGGAAAGACAAGGGAGAGTACAACCTTTTTTATATCAGAAAAAAATTTCGGTGCAGAAGATCCGAATTTTTAATTTTCCTATAAGTGTATCAAATTATTAATAGAAAGGGGCTTTTGACAAATAATTTAATTCCTTTTCCAGTCTGCAGCTCTGGATGACATCTTAGCCTACATTCTAATTGTTCTCTATGGAATTTTCAATCGACAGGTAATTTGAAATATAAGGCTCATATAGGCAATCTTGACCTCAAAAACTTTTGCAGAAATTCAATTCTCATGCTGTCCTATCAATTCTTGAGGAGCTACATCAATCAATTTACATGTGTGTCAATTTTCAATGACGTGAAGAGCATTTTTTATGAATGTCATGGAGCACAGACCATTCTTATATAATGAAGTAATACTGACCATTTGTTAATGGCTGGCAGTTTGTGATAAGAATTGGGTCACAAATTCTGTTTAGGTTTTTAGCCTAATTTTACAGAAAATTTAAAAGTTTCATTTAAATCTAGATTGAGAAACTCAAGAAATAATCCTTTTTAAACATATTGAAATCATATATGGAGAATGTGGTGGCTGTAAGGTCATTAAAAGTTAGTTTAGTTGCACACTGTCAAGTAGTGAAGTGTGCTACCGTTGCCAAAGGATAATTAATTCAGTAAACTGTTAAATCTTTGCAACATAGAAGAGAATTAATCACGATACAAAAAGAAAAGAAGCGTTGAGAGAAAAGTAACAAGCCAAAAAATAGCTTTAAGGAAGGAAAATTTGTTATTGCAACGACAAGTCAATAAGCTGCAAAAGAGAGAGAATAATGTCCAACAAAAGAAGAACATAAGAGATATGCAAGTAGGTAGAAAGAAAGGAAACAACAAATGAACTTAAAAACAAGGATGTCAGAATTAATTAACTTGATTTGGAGGTTTGCAGGCTGAGATGTAGATTGCAGTCAATGCAGGATGAATCAAGTTCTGGAAAAATATTAACATTGGGAGCACTCGAAAAAGATCATAGGGGTAAAACATACACAACAGGTATTAGAAAGTGCATATATATGTGCCTTATAAATCAAGTCCCCATTGAAAAGGCTGGACCAATCATTGAGTTTATTGTTAAAAAACTAACACAAAATTCAGTTTCTAGTAAGCCTGCTCCTCCTACAGCCTCCCAAATAGCTATGAGATGGGTGTGCTTTCTGATTTGCAGATTGGGGAACACTAATTTAAGCATCAGCTGCAAATGCTACGACTGCCTGGGATGCTACAAAAGATAGCTGCCATTTTAATTATGTCATATAGCTGTTGCTGAGCAGCAATTAACCTTGAAACTGTCCTCATTATCCGGTGGAAAGACAGAATCATACTTCCACTTCTTTTCAGGATTTATATTCAACGGTGACCCGTCAAAACGGCCCGCGACATAACTTTTAATTAAGGAGATTTTTTATGTGCAATTTCTGAGCATTTGGGGGCATATTTTAACAAATGTTATATTTTCTAGCCTATTTGTATGTATATATACTACAAACTAAGATCGGAGATTTTTAAGAAACCATGATGCACGTACAATTAGCACTTATGGCCCGCCGGTTGTGGTTGTACAAATAAAGACGGTTGAGACTGCGCAACATTGTATGCCAATACGTGCCCCAGGGCATGGGGAAAACTATGGGTTTTAAGTCTCACGAGCCCCGTCAGATTTCACTCGCTCCGTCTTATCTCTTCCTTTGTCCAAGGCGCTATGGTACGGGCCTGTCCGTGGACGGAGATCAAACAAGGTAAATATAAAGGTGGTGTGGTACTTTTATGGCCATGACTGGCCGGCCAGACCTGACCAATTACGTAGTCTGCATGGCAAAGAATTTTATTACGCTTGGTGTCCCTATATAAGAAGAACGGCGTGTGTGGTCTTCACTTATTGAAATATTTTTTACAATACAACATCTATCATTTAGAGAATACAACATAAATCCATAATGGAAGAATCGACAACACAAAAAGGCAAAAGAATGTTGTTTTACGAAGGATACCGTTTTAAATTCCCTAAACGTAATGTTGACGACAGTGTATCCTGGCGATGTTTACAAAGTCACTTTTGTGGCAGAATAAAAATTATGGATGATTTTATAACAGTTATAACTGAACACAATCACACACCAGAGCCTGGAAAAATTGAAGCACTCAAGGCTGCAATAGAAATGCGAGAACGTGCCGAACAAGACTTTTGCAAACCCAGACAAATCATCCAGAACAGTACAGCTGGAATAGCTCTGGAAGCAGCTGTCCATTTGCCATCGTACAGTGCATCGCAAAGAAACATCGAAAGGAAAAGAAAAATCACTCGAGAGCCACTTCAGAACCCTGGGACTGTTATGGACATAGTCATACCACAAGCACTACAGACTACACTTAGAGGAATGCCTTTTATGTTGTGGGATTCAGGGGCAGTGGACCCAAATCGAATTCTGATGTTTGGAAGTAACGAAAATCTAGACAGCTTGAAAACCATCAGCACTGGTTCATTGACGGTACTTTCAAAGTAGCACCAAAATTATTCTTCCAAGTATTTACAATTCATAGTTTAGTGGAGCATAAAGCTCTACCTATGGTATATGCTTTAATGACAGATAAAACAGAAGCCTCATACAACCGTTTGTTTGATGGTTTGAAGAATCTCCAGCCAGCTTTAAACCCAAAAAGTATTATGTCTGATTTCGAAAAAGCAAGCCAAAATGCTGTTGGACAGGCTTTTCCAGCTGCAGAAATCGTTGGGTGCCTATTCCATCTTGGGCAGAATCTCTGGCGAAAGGTGCAGCAATTAAACCTTGCTAATGCATATAAAAACGACGAAAACTTTCGTACACATGTCAAAATGTTGCTGGCTCTCAGTTTTGTTCCACCTGCTGACGTTGCTGCTGTCTTTGATGAATTGGTTCAACAATGTCCACCAGAAATGGCAGATTTAATAGATTACTGGGAGGATAACTACATCGGCAGAATGAGATTAAACACAAGAGTGAATCCACGAT
>MUZC01000211.1:51909-63035 GCA_002072015.1 Radix auricularia
AAAAAAAAAAAGTTAGATGGCTATGCATGGATCAGGTTACTTTAAAATATTTACCTGGTTCAAAAATAATCATGCAAAAAGTCCTTATTAAAGGTTTTTTCCCTGTTAATAAGAAATAAACTAAAACGCCACCCTCATATTGGCCACGCACAGTGGAATAATTAGGGGCCGCCCATAAATGACGTCATGCGATTTTGGCCGTTTTCCCCCCTCTCCCCCCTTGCAAAATACAACTTACATCAACAAAAACAAATTTAAAAAAGGAGCAGCTAGTATTTATAATAACATCTCTAAATCTAAAACACTTAAGGGTAGAAGAACGAAGAGTGGAGTTGTAAAACTACAATTAACAATGCCATTAAATTTTAATTTGGAAATACAATAAACTAATAACCTTATTCAACCATCATAGACATTCTAAAATTATTTTGACAATTTCTTTTTTTTTAAACGCATTTTAAAAAGTGCCCTTTCTTCTCTTCTGGAAATTGTATATGAAATGAGTTGAACAAAATTGAAAAAAAAAAAAAAAACGTTAAAATCATAATAAAAATGGGGCCGTTTTGACCGGGGTCGTTTGGTCCGGGGCCGTTTTGTCGTGGGCCATTTTGTCGGTGAACCATATTCAACATATTCCATGTACATGCAAAATCAACAGCACATGGTTTTATTTCAATTTAGAAACTGCTTATTCTCGACACTCACAGATAGGGCAGCTGCCAATCACTGCACTAATACTTTGTCAGTTCTTATCAAAGGATTTTAACTCTATTGTAATGTGCATCAAATTGAGCATCGCATCACAAGCAAGGAAAGTTTTAAAGAAATTTGATGAGTAACATAATATTAGTAGTGGAAATTTTGGATTGGAAGGCAGGGCCACAAATTTGCTTCATGCAATTTCAAAGCTCAGGTAAGCATTTTTTGTAGTTGTTTATAGTTTTTATTTTTAATAACCATGACAATCCCACATTGATGCATGCTTATTAACTTACTTTCTTCAGATACAAGATGAAATCAGGAGATCCTGGCAGATATAAGGCTTTTTTATACTTCAAGAACCTAGATTACAGAGTTATTACAAGATATGTGGGTAACAGGATGCACGTTCTGTTTCATCCTGCGAGAAGTTTATCACTTAAAAGATAATATTGAAGGAGTTCCTATTGAAGTATGAGAGAGATGCTAAAATGCCTGCTGCCATCTTGAAAGATTTACAAAACAAAAATATCCCAATTCAATTGAGAATACTTGGTATGTAAATATATTCATTTATATTGTGGAGAAACGCTTGGGTAACGGTGCACCCCGGCCAAATGTTATGACCCTGTTCTGCCCCCCCCCCTTAATTCACCTGACCATTCTCTGGGCGGAATGTGAGGGTGTTAGGTTACAAATAATTGTCAGTGACCAGAGCAATGATTTTAGTGCTGTCAAACTGATCATAGTCCAGGGAGATGCCAAATGTAATTTATGTGAACTTGGGGAAACTGAATGGTGTCTTGTTTTAATGGCATTAATGAGGAGGGCGTCTCACCCACATACCGGTGGCTAGCAATAGAAGGGCGGAGACTTGTTAGACCAGCACGAGAGAGAGAAGCCAGGTAGCCGTGATGTACTAGGCAGGAGGCCAACGAGTCAAACCGAGGGTGTCTAGTAGGAGTCTGGTCCACTAAGATCGTAGTACAGACAAAGAGACAGAGCACTAAGAACATAACGACGGCCAGATGAGAAGTTCTGATGTAAATAAAGAATTGACTGAGTGGCGATTTGTTATTACATGAACAAGTACAGTAGGAGAAAGTACCCCGGCAGCAGAGCTTCAACAATATTCATCTTTACATCTTTAAGCAAATATTAACTATTATAGTGCAAAATGACAGTCTTATTTCAAATTCATTTCCTCATGTTTGTTTGGTAAGTGCTTTCTGGTCTTTGAATGACTCTTCTACCAGAACAAAGCTGGAAGGGCTCATCTTGAGATGGTAATTTAGAAAAGTTTCTTATCATGCATTTAAATTAATAATTGAATGTTCATTTAATATTTTTATTTTAGGAGCGTATTTGTAAAAACACATCTTTTTTTCCCCAGGACACATCTGTGTCTAGAGCAGTTATCAAAACTGAAGCAATATCCAGACCTATTGGTTTCAATGGGAGAGGATTGCTTCAATAACTTGCTGAGAACAGATGATCCTGTACTTGCCAGCTTGAAGGATGGAAAAATAAATGACACTTTTTGTACAATCACAAGTGCTTTCGCTGAGGGATTTGTTGTTTAAGAGAGGCAGTTGCAACCCTACATGACAGGTTCTTTGTCATCGGCAACACCTAAGATGCTGGTATAAAATGGCAGCAATCGAAAAAGGAACTACGTTTCGTCCATACAATGAGTTTACCAGTGCACTACAACAGTACAAAGAATTGAATGGTGTTCTTTTAGTCAAGAGCAGTTCAGAAAAAGTAAGATTAAGATGTTTTACAATTTACTGTTACTCAGACTCAGCAACTAACTAACTTACTCACTATTCTTTAGTTATACAATTATGAATATATATATATATATATAATGTATATATATATGCTTAATTTAAGCAAATTAAATTTGTTTTGAGTACGTACACGTTCAGTCAAGAACCCCATTTGAGGATGAGGGCAGAGGAAGCATTAGCCCCTTGAAAAGAAAAACAAAGGACATCCCATGCTATATTTTTCAATTTATATGATGATTTTAATATTTTTTATAACTTTTACGCTACTCTTGAAAAAGAACCAGCTCACTTGAGTTGATTCTACCACATAGAAAATCACCGAAAGCATTGGTAAGTAGCCATAACTACCTTAAAAGTAGATATAAATTTTTAAAACCCGTAGCGCTGTAATTTATTCTTAAAAACACAAACACATCTGCAAAGTTACAATGGCCACTGCTAGCATCACTCTCAGCATCACGCTGACCACATACAACAAACCAGGCACCATACTCTGGTCCGATGGCTTACGGTCTCCTATAAAGGCAATCGTGAGTGAGCTTGATGCCGAGTTCAACCTAAAATGGGAGCAGAGTGAGGCACTATACAACCTGGAATCACACACGCGGTGGTTCCTCAACTTGGAAGAGTTGGTCATGGCAGAGCACTATGCTGGGCTCCACCAGGCTGAGATTGGGGACCTGGAGACCCAGGGCTACGAGGGCCTACTTGTCTATGAGGACAAAGTGGACACGAGGATTTAACTAAACTGGGTCCCGACCATGATAGGCGGGAAGGGGGTGTCCGAAATAGACACCTTGCGGCACCAGGCACCCCGATCAAAATCTATAGGCACCCCTATAATGCTTCCAAGTGGGCCATACTTATAATCCTCAACCAAATTATAGATAACATAACTTGCACATTATTAGAAGAGAACACAGACAAAGCAAACATCACACAAACAAAAGATGGTAAGACTTATGATATGGCCACCAGAATGGTGATGTATAAATCACTATTGTGCATGTATCATGTTGTTGGAGAATTACTCCAATTCTCTATTCAGCACATGACTGGAAGTTACACTGACTTCAGCACCTAGTCCAACAAAAGTGGCCCAGATGTCTTGTGAGTTGGGAATTTTGGCCAACTTACAACTGGGTGAAGCCTTAGCTTCCTCTGATAATGTTACATTGTCATGGGATGCTGCTGGCATTGATGGCCATATTAACGAAATTCACATCTCAACTTCCCCAATACAACAACTCACATTGAACATTAGACAGTTAGTAGGTAGTAGGGCAGTAAAGTACAGTGATCACATTTGGAAATCATTGAGGGATACCACTTACCTCTATGCCAAATACACAGGGATACCTGAAGCCCAGAAAACTTTAGCTTGTCAGGGTCTCATTAGAAAAATTAAAATCACACTGATAGGGCTCCTGTCAACCACAGTGTTGTTTTACATTTAGAACAGCTGTTTGACAGTAATATTTTGGAATTGAATTGCAATGTGGACCCCCTTGATGGTTTTGCTAATGCTGCAAGAAACGCTCTCTTAGTGATAGATGAAAAGCAAGGAATTTCATCCTCTCAGGCCTGTCATGGGAATGGGCATGCAGTTAGATTGAAACAGGGTACTGGTGACCCTAGTGGATTTAAGTCTTTCATAAAAGAACATGGCATTTGCATAGGCAATTTTGTGCGTTATGGGGGTAACCGCATGCATTATGCATGTTCTGTTTTATTCTGCAGGAATCATAGTATTACATCTTGAGGCATACCGAACATATCTGGACAAGTCTTGTCCAGTGCGTTCATCTCTTAGGTCTTAGGAGTGCAACAAAATGTGATCTAGATGATTGTAGAGTTGTGAGGCAGTTGACGGCTCTTGGATTGGTTGAGAAAGTCATCACTGGTCCATGGATGAACAATTTTTACTCTGATGGATTTCATCTTGATCTTGTACTAGTGATTCAAACCTGGCTTGAAGCTTTAGAAAGACTGTCTTAACAGCCTCATGAAATTCTCAATATGCCAACAAATACTTTTGGAGACCCTTTGCAAGCTGATTATAATATTGTACTTAAAGCCCTTTTGAATTTTGATAGGAATGAACAGGAGGAGATCTGTGACATTCTTTAAAAAGTTCTTCAGGGTATTTTAATTGTGCATCATAGGCAGCTTGCTCGATATACTACTGGTGATCTTTCTGATCCTACATCAGAAATGCTTAGTCAATCTACCCTTGCACCTATTCACAACATGGCATGTGAGCGTGCACTTTGCATGCTTGATTGGTTGTGGAGGTGTGCACCCAATGCAACTTTGTTCTTTTTCAGTGGGGAAAATCAAAGGACGCATGAATGGGACTACCTCTTGGCTTCTCGAGAAACAGGAGGTAGAGAGAAAAGCACTAATTAAATTTGCCGTCAAGGAGGGGTATATTGCAAGGAAAAATTCTGAATGCATGAGGTTGTTAACAGAAAAAGAGATTGCTCATCATCTCAACTTGTCAACGTGATAAGAGTTATCGCAAATCAATAGGTAAGCAGATCAAAATTGTCATCGATTGACGAAAGATTCTGTTTTTCAAGCGTTTCTGCAGATAAGATGCAGTACATTGAAATGTTTATCAACCCACCTGCAGTAGAAATCACTAATAAGTTAGGTGGTCAGTTGTTTGATCACAACTGGGAGGACAGCTTTTAGGATCATGTGGGAGGATACTTAAAGTTCGTGATAAGAAAAAGTCAGGACTTTTAGAAAAGTATATTAAAGTGAGCTACTGGAAGCTTGATGAAAGTGAAACCAGTAGCTCTGATTTTGAAATGCCCCTTGCAGATTTCATAACAGATTTTATTATAAGTGACCTAGAACTTCTTGACTAAACTAGATAAAAAGTTGTTTAATTAATCTACTTACATTTATCAATTTAATCATCAAAATTTAATATACCAGTGGCAGTGCATAATTTTGTGAAAATTTATTCAATTCCTTTAAATATGGAAATGTTTCATAATATTTCTATTGATAGTGACAAGGACTTAGATCAATCACATGATTTCCATAGCAGTAGGATTTCAAAGGATTTTAGTTCTAGTAGTAGTAGTGAAGAAGATGAGCCACAAACTAGAACAAGAGCTATGCCTTTACTTCAATCATGCATGGCTACATCTAAGGGTAAAGGAAAAAAAGAAAGATGACTACAGATGAAACTATTGTTGGAAATAAAGAAGTAGAAGAATCAGAATGGAGAGTGTAACCCCTCCCCTTTATAATTACATTAATACTAATACTAGTACATACGGAAAAAAATAATTATAAAATACGATTGCAATACGGAACTATCTTCGAAGCGGACGTAGCGGGCTATGACGCAATAATAGCCAGCGAAACTAAAGACGCGCTCTCTTCTTCACTGGTCTTCCTTGTGAATACATTGCTGGAAACAATATAACAATGGAATCCTATACCGCTGGATTTTGGATAAGTCTTGAATTACAGGGCAAAAGATGTGTGATTGATTGGTTAATGAAAGCTGGTTTGATTGCAGATCGTTAAATGTGTCCGACTTGAAATGGTGATATGAAACTGTGTGCTAGAGAGGATATTTCTGATATATTTGTGTGGAGATGTCGCTGCAAAGGTCACCTTGTCTCTCGTAGCATTAGGAAGGACTCTAGGTTTAGTTTGAGCCGTTTAACTTTTAAGCAAATTCTTTTATTAACTCATTATTGGGTCCAGAAAATGCCATTACAAAATATAGCAAAAGAGGTTGAAGTTCGAAATAACACAGTGACCGACTGAGTAAGTTTTTGCAGCAAGGTCTGTGTCTTAAGGCGAGTGAGAGGATAGGTGGGTTGGGGAAAATAGTGGAGATTGATGAATCTAAATATGGGAAACGTAAGTAAATTTTTTTTGGAGGTGGAATTGAGAGATACTAATAAGTGCTTTTTCAGGGTGTTGGAAATCCTTCAATTGCTTGGGGGAAGCGGGTTTACACCATTTGGAGGTTAATCAGAGTGTTGAGTTTAAAGATCCCGAGACTGGCACCCATACAAACACAATTGAAGGCTCGTGGAGCGTCGTTAAAAGATCCTTACCCTCGAGAACCTGTTCTGGGGAGGACTTAAAAGTCTGGTCCCAAATTATTTAAAAGCATAAAAGTTTCTGACGGACATTCATGGCGCTGTCGTCAGTATAACTGCAGATCGAGTGTTAGTGCTGATTCATTCTTCAAAAAACTGCAATTTTTGACAAGTGAGCAGATAATGATTATGTTCTACTGGTTACACGAGGTGAATCTTAAGCACGTTTTGCGTTTCTAGAATATCAGCTGGCCAACAGGAGTTAACTACAACAACTACTTTCGTTTGGAATGTCGAAACTGGCTAGCAAATCACAACCCACAATTGGGTGGCTTTGACGTTAATGGTTCTTCAATTTATGTGGAAGTCGATGAGAGTTATTTCTTTCATCGGAAATACCATAGAGTAGGGGTGTGCTGGAATCCAGTTCCACCGGATTTTGCAGAGTCACCGCAACTGGCTTAACCAGCTGAGTCACTCCAACCGGCTTCACCAGTATCATCACTACTGGATTCACTGCTGGCATCACCACCACCGGCTTCAGCAATTGAGGACTCCGTGGCAACGTCGGCCTCAAAGGCCAAGCTTTTTTCTTTTTAAACAAAAGATCAGCACTCCAAAGAACTGTCATCGGCAACTGTGATGCAGATTGATGCTCTCCAAACCCTATTTATTAATTTTTCATGCTCAGAATGCCAGGAGGGGCATTTTATTGTTAAAAATAATGAAAGCAAGCGTTCTGGACTTGCACTGTTCTTAGAGGTAATGTGCAATTCATGTCACTTTGTCATCGCATCTTCCTACTCGTCGGTGTTATGCAACGGCAAAGTTTTTTATGTTAACAAAAGAGCTGTGGCAGCATCATTAGTGATTGGGTTGGGGCATGCTGGTATGGGGAAGTTTTTTGAAATAATTAATGTTCCTAGCATGCACCAGAAGACTTTCGACCAGCATGCCACAACCATCCATCAATGTCTACCAACCTTCAAAGATAAGATGTTGGAGCTTGCAGTGGATCAGTGGATAAAGTGAAGGCAGCTTATCCAGAACAGGACCAGACAGAGGTAATAGATATTGATGTGTCATATGATGGTAGTTGGCACACTCGAGGCCACAGCTCCAAGTCTGGCATCGGTTGTGTAATCAACAATAGAACTGGGCTAGTGGTAGACTTTGAATGTCTTTCAAAGTTTTGCCAAAAATGCTCCACCACGGGTAAAAAGATGCATGCAAAAGGGGCTGAAAAGTTCACTTGGATGGAAGGGCACAAAGCATCTTGTGATGTAAATCACACTGGGTCCAGTGGCAGCATGGAACAACACTGTTGTGTCGGATGGTGACACAAACACTATCAAGTCCATACACGTTAAGAGAGATTGAAATGACCCCGTCACTTGTCATCATGGACCATGATGTGTTCCTGAGCCCACTAGTACAGGATGATGTTCTCCTCCAGCTCAGGAACATACAGACTGAGGAAAGTGACCGTTTGTTTGTTATCGTTACACTTCTTGCTAAATGTTTTCTAAATGTTCTTCTTAGGCAGTTAGGGGATTATTTAGATGGAGAGTTAGCTGACCCCCAACCAGATCTGATGGCACGGACGGCATCCGCTCCAGTTGGGAATGGTAGATCCCCAGTTTAAGAGAGCTCCCAACGCATCCATGGCCTTGATTGATGCGAAGGTCAAGTGCCAGGCTAACAGGACAATGGACTGGTTGGTTGGGAAAACTGCCTCCGAACAGGAATGTTTAATTAGATTTGTTATAAGTTTTGCTCGTAGGCATGTTAAAGTTTTAAAGGGTAGGAATTTATTAATGAAACAGTTAGCTATTTTAAGACAGACAGGTGTAGCACAGAAAAGGGATAAGACTGATTAGAAAGAACTGTTAAAGCCTGTCTTGATTCTGGTATAGGGTTAGATGATGATATCTTTTCAAGTCTTCTCCCAGGTACTAAAGAACATTTTACTTCCCTGTTGTAGAGAAGTGTAGAAGGCCTGCCCTTACCTATCAGGCATGTTTGGCATGTAAATGGAGAAGACAAGGTATTTGAGGGGGAGTTCGTTTATTTACTTACGAAAAATAAGAAGAAGTGTTGTCATGTCTATAGTGCTGATGACACTCATGATATTCCTTTTACAGATGCCTTAATGGGAGATTTGAGTTTTATCTAGATGTCATGCATGTTTTGTTGTGAATATTTCAGGTCATTTCAGGAGCTAATATTGTATATAAATTTTTAAATTTTGTTTCAGGTTATTTGTTCTAATAATGCATGCTTGAAATGATGATTTTTAATTGTTATCTTTTTTTTTCTTTTCAGAATCATAATATTTTTTCCCCAATTTAATTCTAATCTATAGTGTACTTTGTATATACCTTAACATGTATGCATATTTTCAATTATTTAATAGTACTTAAAAGGAAAAGTACCTTGATAGGATTTTTAATTCTGTTCTCTTTTGTTTCTTTTCAGTTTGCCAAAAATTATGTTTTATTTTTTGTATAAAAATGTGATAAATGTTAGATATCTTCCTTAACATTTATTAATTTGTAAAATAACTTTACTGTGTCTAATTTTTTTTTTCCTTTTTTTTTGGACGCGAGAACAGAGGGGGGCGGAGCATACATGAAGAAGAGGAGCGCTCGACCTGACTCACGGACACACACGTAGGGGGACACACGGACAGATAGACGGGGATAAGCAGAGAGACTGAGTTAAGGAAGAGTGTCGTTTTAAGGTTGAGAAGTTAAGAGATTAAACCTAAATTAACTGTGATTCTGTCTTGGAGTTAGTGATTAACTACTACGAATTCAAGCGTGTGAAGTTAGAGTGAAGGAGTGAGAGTAGATAAAGAAAATAAATAGAAGAACGACCCTTGGATCTTCACAAATGGTGGCAGCGGTTTGGATATAACCTTGCAGCGTCTCCCAGGAGAAGTAAGCCTTGAAGGTCTTCAAAGCAATTGGTAGCCTTTCTTCTACTGGCATGCCAGGTTCTCGATCAACTAGTACACCACGATGAGACACCATATCGTCCTAACCCACCAACCTACAACTGGAGTTCTAACTGGCAATAGTTTATTTCCACATTTGAAATCGTTGCAAAATTGTGCAAGTGGAATGAAGAAGAGAAACATAGTAACCTAATAAATCATTTAAGGGATGGAGCAGCTGAGTATGTCTTTTCGGATCTAAGTGAAGAAGAAAGAGACACCTACGGAAAATTAAAGGAGGCCCTAGACAACAGATTTAAGAACGACGGCCAGATGAGAAGTGTTCATCTAATAAAAGACTGTCTTGCTAAATGGCTTGTTGGTGTTAGTGCTTGAATGAGAGCAGTTGAGAAAGGAAACAAACCCCGGTACAGATCTTCTACAGTATTGTGTAAATAATTTAACATGTATGCATATATTCCATTATTTTCCAGGCAGTTTTTTAATTAAAAATAAGATATCATTTTTTCAATTGATTTACATTAAGTTGTTAGCACCTTTGATATTTTAACATTTGTAACTTTTTAAAAAATCTTATTATAAGTCAGTCAGTCATTGCTAAATGTTTAAATAAGTTAAGAATTTATAAATCACTTTTTTTTCAGGAGTACAAGCTTTTCATTGTTTGCCCCTGATAAGATTAGTATATTTATTCATTGCAGCTTTTAACTGTTATTATTTTACTTTTAATTTTAGTTGTATCAATGTATTTTAGTTTTAAATTGTTTGTACCTTTGATTTTTAAAAGTTTGTAATTGGTATTTTATATTATATTAAACTTCAGTCATTGCTAAAAGTCAAAATAAATTATAAATGAATTAATATCTTTTTTTTTCTTTTCAGGAGATTTTCACCTCTTTCCTCAGATAAGATAAGTATTATTTTCTCTTTGCATTTATTTACCTAGAGTATTTTGCTTTTTTAAACTTTGTTTCCTTGGATTTTTAAAGGTTTGTAATTTGTATTTTATATTAAATTTCAATCATTGCTAAAAGTCGAAATAAATTATAAATGAATTAATAACTTTTTTTTTCTTTTCAGGAGATTTTCACCTTCTTTCTCAGATAAGATAAGTATTGTTTTCTCTTTGCATTTATTTACCTTGAGTATTTTGCTTTTTTAAACTTTGTATCAAATATACTTTAATTTTAAGTTGTTAGCACCTTTGATAATTAAAATTTTTTAAATGTATTTTATCTTTTATTAAATGTACGACATTGCTAAAAATCACAATAAATTATAAATTAACTACTATAATTTCTTTCTTTTCAGAAACCTCTGACCTTTTTCCTCAGATAAGATAAGTATTATTTTTTCCTTGTGTTGATTGATGTTCAAGTTGTAAAAATACAATTTTATTTTACATTGTTAGCGTTTTTTTATTTTATTAAAAAAAAAATGTAATTATTGTTTTCTTCTATTTCTTTCAGGCTTTTTTTGCAGGCTTCCTGTTGAATGAATAATATGAACATTATAATAATTACTTTTGTGATTCTATGTTGTTAAACTGTGATTTTATACAATTTTAAAAAAAAAAAACTTTTTTTTTTTTTTTTTTTT
>MUZC01000211.1:63052-73610 GCA_002072015.1 Radix auricularia
AATATTTTTGGTACCCTTGTGGTAATTAAAAATTTAGAAAATAAAATTTTGTGCAGCTATCTGGAACTTTTGTTGCTAATTGTGTTGTATATTGCATTAAGAATGTGTCCTGAGAGTTTGGTGCAGCTATCTTTGCAAAAAAAAAAAGTTATGTGTGTCTGTGAGAGAATGCGAAAATCCGGTCACACGTTTTCAAAGTTAATTATATATAGTTATATAAGGGGCAAAAAAAATTTATAACTCCACTTCTATTAGGTACTTCGCTAAGCGGCGCGAGCCGATCGATTTTTCAGATGCGGGAAACAGACTATTAACCTGTGACCCGGTCAATGCCAATAGGTCACGGGGTCATGTGCTTTTATAGCTTTCTTTGTCTATATAAGAAACAGACAAGGACCACACCATTGCCCATTGTGTGCTAACGTGGACTGCGATCATTGCGATCTTGATTTTTTTCCCAAAGCTTTTGTGTTTGTAGCGGAAATTCTTTGTTTGGAGAATAGGTAAGTTTAGAATTGTTTTATTTTAGTTACTATAAGTTGTGTCAAATTACATTTTATTTCTTCATATAGTCGGTTTCTTTAATTGATTGTCAGAAATATTTGTTTTGAATTTTGATATTGCTGAATTTATCTAGAATGGGTTTTGTGATAAAATAAAAATGTTACAGGTTATCGATATGCCTTAATGAAGTCGGAAGTGATAGATAGCCCTTTAATAGTTTCTTGTAGTTAATGAGACTAAATTAAAATCTGTATAATCTATTGTTTTTAGAAGCCATCCATTTAGTTTTTTGTTACAGTTGTTTGTTAAAATCATGACCAAAAACGAAGTTTTAAATATTTAAGTAATAGCTGAGAAACTTTTCTTAAAATTCAAAATTTTAATACCAATAATAATATCTACACTGCTGTAACCACTGGATGTCTAAAATTAATTGATTCCATGATTTTATATCAAATTTGCTATTAGGAATAGATAAGAATAATGATTTTAACTTAGCTTAAATTTAGTTGTTAAAATATGATTAATGACATTACTTAACAGTAGCTGAAAAACAGTTTAATGTTACTTCCCTAAAAATTTCATTTTCTGAAAACTTGGAACTTTAATTAAGTTTAATTTACAGCTTATCAATATAAAAATATTCTTTTGTCTTGCTAAAATTTCTTTATTCATGGCTTAATTATTTTTTTTTTAATATCTAGCCACGTCAAACCCACTTTCTGGAGAAAATATGAACAGCGTTACTTCTATTCCAGATGAGGGAGGAGCTGTAAAAACTCAACAAGATTATATAATTTATGTTAATAAGTTTGTGCCTGATAAAGGAATTTTTTTCCTTAATGGTCATGTTGTACAACTTTGGCATGCTCAAAATAAACATAATGTTTCAACATCAAAAAGGATACATGAAATTTTGACAGCTAAAGGGCATGAATGTACAGCGATAGGAATAAATTCCACTTTGGTGCGTTTAAAGAGAGAACTTCAAGTTTACAAAAAGAATATCAACAAAAACTGGAGAAAAATTAAGGAAATTTTAAACATGCCTTTTAAAATACCAGTTATAAAGAAGAAAGAGACAATACTTGAAGCTGTCAGTCACGAAAATTTAGAAAATGCAAAAGTTGCACAAGAAATGCAACTCAAAAAAGACTGTTCCAAGTGCCCAATACTTCGAAAGACATTAATGAAGACCATTACTGATTTGAAAGCAAAGCTCAGGGACAAAAGAATTGTGCAAGAAATTTCACAACGGTTTGACGTTAAAAGAGTCAACCAGAATTTGAAAAGAAATGCGGCAACCAGAGACAAGTTAAGACATGAAAAGTTTGCCTTAAGAAAAAAAAAATTTGAAATTGAAAAAGAAGTTAAATTATTTAAAATCAAAACTAGATGTTGCCTCTCAACAAGAGAAAAGGATAAAAAAAGACAGAGCACAATATTAAAAAAGAAAAGAAAATTTTATTACTGAAAAATCTTGTGAAAGATAGGGAAGAAATGATAAAAGCATTGGATTGGGAAGTTTGCTCTCTAAAGAACAGCCTAAAAGAACTGGAGACACAGTCCATGAACAGTTTTACATCATTAGGCGATCCAGAGATGGAGCCTAAACGCAAGAGATATAATGTTTCCATTAGAAAGTGCATGTACATGTGCCTTTCGAATCAAGTGCCAATTCAGAAAGCTGGATTGATTATAGAATTTATTAGTAGAGAGCTGTGCCGAACACAAATGTCAAGTGTGCCTGGAACCTCCACAGCATCTCTAATGGCATATGAAATGGGAGTTCTATCAGATGTACAAATAGGGGAGTTTTTGTGTAATGCTCAGGATGGTACAGCCACAATATCTTGGGATGCAACAACCAAGGAGAGCTGTTATGTCAATGAGTGTCACGTAGCTGTTGGTGGGGAGCAATTGACAATAAAACTGTCATCCTTGGCCAGTGGGAAAACAGATTCCTATGTAAAACAGATTACAAGATCACTACAGAATCTGGCCACTACTTTTGCTGTGTATAAAAAATTACAGCAGCATATAGTGATGCTTAAGTTTAAAAATTGCTTTGCCTCAACACTCACTGACAGGGCAGCTGTCAATCATTGCATAAACAAAGAGCTATCTGAGTTTTTGGGTGCAGAGTTGGTGGAGCTTAACTGTCATATTCATCCCCTAGATGGATTAGCTACACAAGCACGCAAGATCCTAAAGAAATACGACGAAGATTGTCGAATCACTAGTGGATTATATGGATGTGAAGGAAAAGCTACAAATTTGCTATACTCAATATCTAAGCTCAGGTGGGTGTTAAAACAGTTTTAATATATTTTATTTAAGATAATTAATTCCATCATACAGCTGTACATTAGAGAATTTTTTAAAATTTAAATGATTACTTCAATAATTTATAACATATTGTCTACAGGTACAAAATGAAATCTGGAGATCCAGGAAGCTTCAGGTCTTTTTTAAAGCTGAAAAATCTTCCTCCTGGAATAATAACTAGATATGTTGGGAACAGAATGCACGTACTGTTTCATCTTGCAGGGACGGTGTACCATTTAAAAGATATTTTAATAGAATTTCTTTCAAAATACAAAGGAGATGCCAAGATGTCAGTCGCCATTCTTAAGGATTTAGAGAATCCACAAATTATTGTCCAGCTAAGAATACTTGGTATGTGTGTGAATTTTTTTTTTTAGCTTTCCTTAGTAACACTTAGTTTTTTCTAAGACTTTTTATAACTTAAAAATAGTGTTTTGAATATATATAAAGAGCATGCTGCAATAATTTTTTGTCAATTTCTTTGCTTAGGTTTGTTTGGAAAAGTTTTGTCTGGCCCATGGATGACTCTCTTTTATCAAAACAAAGCTGGAAGAGCTCATCTGGAAATGGTAAAAAACTAGACATATTTCTTGTTAATATTAGCTGATTTGATTGCAATAATTTTAAAAAATCTTTCTTTTGCACATTGTTAAACAAAATAATAAATAACTTTAATTATTTCAGGGACCATACATGAAGATGTGTTTAGATCAGTTGTCCACATTGAGGCAACATCCTGACCTTTTGTTATCAATGGTCAAAGATTGCTTCAGCAACTGCCTAAGAACCGATGACCCTGTGCTTTTGAGTTTAAAAAGTGGAGAGGCAGATGAGTCATTTAAAAGTTTGACAACAGCTTTTGCAGAAGGATTTGTAGTTGTCCTTGAAAGACAACTGAAACCATATCTTACAGGAGCACTGTCACCTGAGTTACTTCTGAAAACTTCATCTGTAACACCTGAGTTACTTCTGAAAACTTCATCTGTAACACCTGAGTTACTTCTGAAAACTTCATCTGCACCACTCCATAACATGCACAGCGAAAGAGTCTTGGGCATGTTTGATCACCAGATTCAGCGTTCCCCCAATGCTACTATGGGTTTTATAGATGGCAAAATTAAATTTATTGTTAATAAAACAATGAATTGGCTACTTGGGAAACACCCCAATGAACAGGCCGCATTAGTAGAATTTGCTGTGAGTCAATCACGCCACATAAAGAACCAGTGCGAGGATTGGGAAAATTCAGTCAAGGATACTTTGGTGAAAAATTTGATAGAAGCAGGGCAGCGGAAGGACAGATCCACCAGGAAAAAGTTAGAAAAGGATGTTTTTAGATGGTAATCAAGATGTAGAGGTGCGATTGGTGAGACTGTTAACAGATTCTCAAATGAGTACATTTGATACATTGTGTAGGGCGGATGAAACATTAGTTGGTCACAGGTTCGAACATATCTGGGATGTAGGAGGGGTGGACGAATTGTTTATTGGCGTCATCAGAGGATTTAGGAAGGGACAAAAGCCAGCTGTTTTAATACAATATGAAGATGAGGATGTTACTATTGTCTATCTAACTGAATTATTGACGGACATGTTATTGGGAGATGTTCGATTTCTTAATTAAAACACCAGCCAAGCTACTAATTTTATGCCACTGAGACATGATATCTTCTGCCAAGTGATAAGGCTACCTATTTGGAAAGCAGACTCGTCAACTTATCGAGGGAGAATCCATCCATACATTTACGAGTGCAGAGTCTCATTAATTTCCTCTTGGATACTGCTTTGAAGCTAAGTGATTCATTTCTATATTTTTACTATTATTTTGTTTTTGCTAAGTTATATTAGATTATGTTTAAAATTGGAAGGCTAAAGTTTTAAGAGTTATGGGATTTTGAGTGTTGCGCATTGCGTCAGAAATTTACTTTCCATAATTTATTTTCAATCCCATCCAAGGAAATGTTTATTGATATATTCCTGTGCAAGTGGCTTTTAATTGAAGCCCAATATCAGATTTAACTATGGTGAAAATTTAAGGATTATAGCTCTTAAAGTTTAATAGTTATAACATTTTGAGTATTGCGCTGCAGCGCAAACATGTACTTACCAAGTGTAGTTCCAATCCCTTGCAATAATGTATTTGATATATTCCTGTAAAAGTGGATTTGTATTTGATGCCCAGTATCAAATTTATCTATGGTAAAAATTTAAGGGCTATAGCTCTGATGTTTTAAGAGTTATGACATTTTGACTGTTGCGCTGTGGCGCAAAAATTTACTTACCAAATGTACTTCCGATCCCTTGCAATAATATATTTATTGATATATTCCTGTGACAAGGGCTTTTTATTGAAGCCCAAAATTTAATTAATATATGGTGAAAATTTGAAAGCTGTATCTTTAATGGTTAAAAAGTTATGACATTATGAGTGCCGCTGCCAGGGGAATTGTTTTTAAAAAAATTAACCTACTTCGAGTTTTTTTTAAATACCACTGAGTAATATATGCTTTGGGATAATATAATGGCAATGATTTCTTTTTAAAGCCACATACCTCATTAAACTTTGGTGCAATTTTGAAGGCGTTTGCTTTACAGGTAAAAAAGTTATGGTACTTTAAGTGTCGAAGATGACTTTTTTCGGTCACAGATTTTTGGCAATTAATTACTAAGGGCATATAAGGAAAAATTCTGACACTGAAAATGAGATAACTTTTTTTCTATGTAAGATACAGAAATAAACCAGGTATCATTGTAAAGGTAATATCAAGCCCTTTCTATTAATTCAAGTTTCATTAACATAACTTAAATTTGAAATTTTTAGTGAAGTACCTACTTCTATAAAAGATAGAAAGACAATTCAAGTGGTTTTGAAAAGGTCTTGGCGAGCCCTTTATGCTCTAAATAGCCACTTGGATAAGACCGGAAGGCTAAAACCTATATCTCCGACCGCAGCGTCGCGGTTATTCCAGTTGCTATGAAAGGATAGTTGCTTCCCTTGAATCTTACCTCCCCTTGCGGTAAAACGTAAATAATAAGTCTATTTTTATAATTGCATTTGTATTAATTATTAATGCGCGCAGCGCGCTTTCGGTAAATAAATTGAAACAAAAAGAGGAGGGGGATGAGGGGAGAGATTTTAATTTAATATTTATGGCCTTATTTAATATTTAATTAGAATTTATATGTACATTAATAACAGAGGTGGGCAGTATTTCAAATACAAGTATTTTAAATACGTATTTTCAAAATAAAATACGTATTTTATTTGGTATTTTAAATACTTGTGTGAAAGTATTTAGTATTTTGGTATTTAAATACTTGTGTAAGAGTATTTTAGTAATTCAAAAATACTTTTTCAAAATACTTATTTCAAAATACTTTTGCAACCCTATCAATTATAATTATCATAGCCTTTTTTTATAATACAGCCTGCTTTAGTTCTTTCTTACTTGTATCCGATGATGCTTCAAGCATTAGATACCGGCGCACAAGTAGTGCTACAAAAATGTTTATCAAATGAAAATAGTAATTTCCGGTTCCGGTTCTTTCTGATTCCGGCTAGAAGAGAAATTGCAATATTTTATCTTTCGTTGCCGTGAAAATGAGCGAAAGTAATCCAGTGAAATCAGTTTCAGAGAATGAAAATCAAACAGATGTCCGCCTTGCTGGTAGTCATGCAGTTCCTGCTATATTGGATGGGAAGTTTTTTGCAATTGTGAAGAATGAAAATGGCTCTGTAAAGGCCAAATGCTGTCTGTGTTCAAACGAAAGAATTTTGAGTGGCAGTTTGAATGCGACATCGAATTTTCTAAAGCACTTGCGGGTAAGTACAAGTACTGTAGTAGTGTACTTAGAGAATGTCATCAGAATTATGAATGATATTATGCAATAAAACATGTAAATTTATTTGATTTGATTTGTAATGTAATGTAATAGCGTATTTATATAGCGCCCCCTCTAACATATAGTTACTCGGCGGCGCCGATTTAAATTTGCTGTGTCAAAGTTACATAACTTACATGTAATATATTATTGATTGTAAACCGAGCCACCGACAGGAGGCTCGGTTTACAATCATGACAGTTCTCAGCTGTCATGCGCGCCGTCCGGCCGTCCGTCACGTTCGTGATCACCTTCATAAATCAGTCACTTAACGGATATCGATGCAAATTTCCTGGAAAATGTAGTCCAGATATCTCGCTTATTTGTAATCTGATTGAGATGCGGTTTGAACCGTCGAACTCAGTGAAGAAGATGTGTAACAGTGTAAGAATCAAATGCATTTTTAAAATTCTAAATGAAATTTAAATTTTTTTTACAGACTGTTCATAAAGATTGCTTGGAGGATTACAATAACTACCGCAATGAGGTGGTAGCATCTTCAAGTTCAGTGCGTGAACGAAAACGGAAAACCGTTGCAGCGCCATCTGCTGTATCTTTAAAGCACGCTCGGCAGCAGACTATTGAACAGACTGTTCGTGGAAGTTCTCAGGCTGCTGCGGATCAACTGATCACGAAATACATCGTCATGGGCATGCGTCCGCAAACAACCGTTGAAGAACCCGAGTTCAAGGCTTTAGTGGCTGGACTGTGTAAGATGAATACGGAGGTTGTGGTAATGTCTCGTAGGACCCTCGGCAGGCGTTTAAATGAAATGGAGTTGCAAATGATCGAGAAATTGAAGCAGGTTCTGTCAGAGCAAACTTTTGTATGTACTACAGCCGACATATGGTCGTCAAATCGAAGTTTTCTCGGTGTTACTGCTCAATGGATAAATATCTCAAGTCTTTCTAGAAAATCAGCAGCTTTAGCTTGTCGTAGGTTTCCTGGCAGTCACACATATTACCGTATAGCAGAATTACTATACGATGTGCATGAAAATTTTGGCATTTCCAACAAAGTTTGCCTTACTGTAACTGATAATGGATCAAATTTTGTTAAAGCTTTTGAGCAGTTTGGTGTTAAAATTGAGAAGAGTGATGATATTGAGGAAAATGATGATATTGAGTTTGAAGATGTCGGAAATATTTTGGCTAACCCTCTATCAATCCATGATGATGCTGATAGTCACGATTATGATACTTCTCACACCTCTCTTCCTCAGCATCACAGATGCAGCAGTCACACACTTAGCTTGATAGCTACTACGGATCTTGCCAAAATAGTTGCAGACAATCATCCGTATGGGCGAGTCCATCACACAACCTTCGCTAAGTGCACGGCAATCTGGAACAAATGCTCTCGATCACCAAAATCTTGTGAGGAATATTTTGACGTCATGAATTCACAACCGATGTGTCCTTGCCCAACCAGATGGAATTCCTTATATGACAGTGTTTGCAACCTCACTAAAACAAGTGACAAACTGAAAGATTTGTGTATTGCGCTTAAGGTTCCTGTTTTCAAGGACTATGAAATCAAATTCTTGCTGGAATTTATTGAATGTATGAAACCTGTCGCAGATAGCCTCGATCATTTGCAGGGAGATAAAAATTGTTTCATGGGTCATTTATTGCCAACATTGTTGCGTATCAAAGACAAATTTGAAGATTTGTGTAACAGGCAATTAAACTATTGTGCTCCGCTTTGCAAGGGGCTGCTCCAATGTATTCACAAACGATTTGGTTGCTATGTAGATCTTGATGCAAGTGTTAATGAGTATATTTTTGCAGCTGTTTCTCATCCCTTCTTCAAATTGAGATGGGTGCCAGCTAACAATGTCCGAAGCGTTAGAAATCTTTTTTTGGCCAAGGCGACACAAGAGTCGCTCTCAAGCATTGTTCATCAAAATAATGTTCCAATGAAGCAATGTTTGTTATTAAAGTTTTTTTGGAGATAATTTTCAGTTGATTTATTATGTATATTGTAGCTGCTGTCACAGTAAACATTGAACATGGTGATACTTATAGTTACATTGATGTTGGTGTATAAAATATCCAGTGAATGCAGTGATGGACGATAAAACCAAGTATTTGTATTTGAATAAAAGTATTTTAAAATACTATTTTGTATTTTAGTATTTTGAACCCTATTGAAAAGTATTTTGTATTTTGGTATTTAAAATACTTATCCTGGGGTATTTTAGTATTTGGTATTTTAAATACTCTGGTCAGTATTTTGCCAACCTATGATTAATAACGATGGGATGAAGGAGAGGGAGGGGGGGCTCTCCTGTTCATTTTTCCCAAGTGTAAATGAGTATAATCTAAGAACTATTTCCTGTGCTCATTTAGAAGTGACGTGAGTGCTGCTAATTACCCTGCCACGTCGTCTGGGTGCGATTCAATCAGTAGGTAGACATTTTTTTTTTCAGCGGAAAATTGAAGATTTTAGGATTTGGGTTAGGTATAGCTTTAGAATTTTGGAAGATTTTAGGGTTTGGGTTAGGTATAGCTTTAGAATTTCGGAAGATTTTAGGGTTTGGATTAGGTTGGCCATGGCCATAGGACCATAGCTTTAGAATTTCGGAAAATTGAAGATTTTAGGGTTTGGGTTAGGTATAGCGATAGAATTTTATTGTGGCAGTATTCATCTAATTTGTTGTGATTCAGATGCTTGATCGGTGAGTACCCATTGTTTTCTTAAATTTTTACAACTATTTTGCTTTTATGAAAAACGCTAAAAAATACCCCTTAAATTATTAGAATGTCCCCCAATCCTTTGGCCATCTTGTTGCTATGGCACGTCACCGCCGAAAAAGTAGTGAGAGCCCCGTGAATTTTTTTTAAAAAATTTGCCGGTAGCTAAAAAAAACTGCGCAATTTTAGAATCCCTGATTCCCCTACCCCTTTAAATTCACGGGGCTCGCACTACTTTTCCGGTGGTGACATGCGATAGCAACAAGATGGCCGCCGATAAGATCGGCCCGGTCGGAGATATAGGTTTTTACAGACCGGAAATTCCCGAAAAAACTGGTATCCTATTTTCGTTATCATTTTTGTGACTCCCACTTTTTAATTTACCTAAGGTGGCATTGTTTTGGTAGGCACTTTGGTAAAAAAAATCAACTTAAACAAAATAAATAACTAATAACACAGTTAAATAGAGCTGATTTTTAAATAAATTTTAACACCAAGATTATATTTTTAGGATTTGTAGTTTTAAAGTTATGAATTTTCAAAGTGTGCTTTAATTTGTCCCAGTCCCCAATGCATTTTACCCCCACATTTTGTGACCTCAATTCCGCTGTTCGCGTCACGCACTTATGTCTTTGTTTTAATAATGATTTTATTTTCAGGATCAATGCTGTAAATAAAATAATTAGTTCTTAATTTTGTTTTAAAAATATTCTATATTAATAAATCATTTTTATTTGTATCAGCAGTAAAATTTAGCTTGAAACGAAGTTTTTGTTGTGTTTATAAGTTCCAGTTCACCCTACTATCATTATTACCATGACCTACATATAATATAACAAAATGAACTGTCCTCTATAAAATTGTACCAATAATATTAGGAACTCCTTTTGAACCTTCAACTTTGGCTTATGAATAATTAATTTGACCCTGACCAATGGTTAAAAGGATTTTGCACACTGCCACAACTAATGAATGAAACTATTAAAGACATAGTAGTAGTATGAGTCACAATGAGGTTGAATGAACAGTAATGGTTGCCAGGGACAACTTGTTGCACACGGTACATTATGGTATTTTATAATATCAACTCTGCAGTGTTTAGCCGTCTAAATTAAGTATATTATTGAATTAATTCCATATTAGATCAT
>MUZC01000211.1:98112-108419 GCA_002072015.1 Radix auricularia
CCTACCAAGTAAACATACTCAGACCTTCATTGCCTACCATGTAAATCTACTCAGTACACTACTATATGGGAGCGAGACATGGACCACTTATACATCACAAGAGCGTAAGCTTAACAGCTTCCATTTGAGATGCTTGCGCAGCATCCTTGGTATTAAATGGCAAGACAAAGTGCCTAATAGTGAGGTCCTAACGCGTGCCAATACCCAAAGCATGTTCTCAATTCTTAGTGAAAGACGCCTGAGGTGGCTAGGACATGTCAAAAGAATGAGCCCCGGCCGCATCCCGAAGAACCTCCTATATGGTGAACATGCTTCAGGAAAGAGGAAAACAGGTCGCCCACGCTTGCGATTTAAAGATGTCTGTCAAAGGGACATGAAAGCAGCCAAAATACATACAAGTGACTGGGAGTGTAAGGCAGAAAACCGATCTACGTGGCGCACAGTTGTCAAAGAGGGCGTCATAATAGCCGAGGAGCGAAGAATGGAGGAGGCTGCAGACAGAAGAGCTAGGAGAAAGGCCAAAACATTTGGAAGCACAGAACTCGTGTGTAAAAACTGTGGCAAAGACTGTCACTCAAGGATAGGACTGCACAGCCACTCGAGAAAATGCAACCCAACCCAACGGTGATGCACCATCGTCTCGCGAGACGGAAGGATGCCGAATGAAATCTACTCAGACCTTTATTGCCTACCATGTAAATCTACTCAGACCTTCATTTCCTACCAAGTAAACATACTCAGACCTTCATTGCCTACCAAGTAAACATACTCAGACCTTCATTGCCTACCATGCAAATCTACTCAGACCTTCATTTCCTACCAAGTAAACATACTCAGACCTTCATTTCCTACCAAGTAAACATACTCAGACCTTCATTGCATACCAAGTAATCATACTCAGACCTTCATTGCCTACCATATAACATACTCAGACCTTCATTGCCTACCATGTCTACATACTCAGACCTTCATTGCCTACCATGTCAACATACTCAGACCTTCATTTCCTACCAAGTAAACATACTCAGACCTTCATTGCCTACCATGTAGACATACTCAGACCTTCATTGCCTACCATGTAAACATACTTGGACCTTCATTACCTACCATGTAAACATACTTAGACCTTCATTTCCTACCAAGTAAACATACTTGGACCTTCATTTCCTACCATGTAAACATACTTAGACCTTCATTGCCTACCATGTAAACATACTTAGACCTTCATTGCCTACCAAGTAAACATACTCAGACCTTCATTGCCTACCATATAAACCTACTTAGACCTTCATTTCCAACCATGTAAACATACTTAGACCTTCATTGCCTACCATGTAGACATACTCAGAACTTCATTGCCTACCATATCAACATACTCAGACCTTCATTGCCTACCATGTAAACATACTTGGACCTTCATTTCCTACCATATTAACATACTTAGACCTTCATTGCCTACCATGTAGACATACTCAGACCTTCATTGCCTACCATGTAAACATACTTGGACCTTCATTGCCTACCATGTAAACATACTTAGACCTTCATTGCCTACCAAGTAAACATACTTAGACCTTCATTGCCTACCATATTAACATACTCAGACCTTCATTGCCTACCATATTAACATACTCAGGCCTTCATTGCCTACCAAGTAAACATACTTAGACCTTCATTGCCTACCAAGTAAACATACTCAGACCTTCATTGCCTACCAAGTAAACATACTTAGACCTTCATTGCCTACCATGCAAATCTACTTAGACCTTCATTGCCTACCAAACATGTAAAGTCTGGTTGATTTCTTCCAATCCAACAACCAACCAAGCTAACAGCTCTACCCTTGACATGTATGTCAGTAAAAATGAAGGAGATTTAAACCCACTGACTAACACATGAACAGCAACCAATAACCAATCATTGATGATACCTTTGATGCAGCCTAACATCTGTACCAGAACTTATATTTGAAACAAACAATTCTATGCCATGTCAACAAAATGTATATTTTAAATTCAGATAAGATTTTGATTTATTCCAAGGTGCGGAATGTAATTTGGATGCTTTTTACACTAACTTTTGTTTTTCATTCTTCTTCTTCTTCGTTCTCAATATTGAATATTGAGCTTTGCGTGCCACGAGTTTTGCGCCAATTGGCCCGTGGTCTCCGACTTCAGCCTGCTGTATTTTCTGGATTTGCTTCCATAGCCTTTGGTCAGCCAAGACCATCTGCAAGGCAGCAGTTGTTTTTTTGGCAAGTGATGCAGCGTTCACATACCACGGCTACGGGTTCCACGCATTACCCAGCTTTTTACCCATTTGGAGCTGGGTGGAACTCGGGGACGCCCTAGGCCTCGGGAACAAGTCCTTGGCTTCCCATGGTTTCGAACTCGTGACCATCGGAATGCTAGTCGAGCGCGCTTTCCACTCGACCACCACAGCCCCCTATTTTTCATTGAAACAAACAATTCTATGCTATGTCAACAAAACGTATATTTTAAATTGAGATAAGGTTTTCATTTATTCCAAGGTGCGGAATATAATTTAGATGCTTTTTTTACACTAACTTTTGTTTTTCATTGAAACCAACAACTCTATGCTATGTCAACAAAATGTATGACTACACTTGAGATAAGGTTTTGAGTATTATATCCCTCACACCAAGGGCAGGGGAATAATTTAGATGCTTTTTACCTCTTGTTGATCCAGGATTTCCCTTATAAAATCGTGGCAGCGCGGTTCCTTCATTATGCCGTAGATGAACCCCCCGCCACCTGCCCCGGCACTACACATGCCGTACATGTACGGTCTCAGGACTGACATAATTTGGGCAATGGTTGTAGATTCACAGCCAGGCGCCAGGCGTTTCTTCATTTCCCAGTACCGACCAACACACGTGCCAACAACTTCCATGTCCCCTTTTCAACATAAAATTAAGAACAATTTTCAATAGATAGAAACAATAAAATTACTTTAAAAATTTAATAAGCGTCTTCATATCCCATATTCTTTTACTAAGTGATAATTATGAAAAATACATGAGAAAAAAAAAATAAAAGAAAAATGACAGTGACCTAAAATTAAACCTAAGAATCCAAGTTCAACAGTTACCATCTATGAAGCCAGTAGCACATTCCTGGGCCAACTTCACCAAGTTATCTTCAGTGTTGACAATATGTGGATTACGGGCGTACCAGTTCCTGACAACATCCTGAAATGGAAACACACAAGCTATAAATAACAAGATGACCCACTTTATAAGGAACATTCTTTGTGCTGCATTGACCCCAGTCTGCAGTAGGAACATTCTTTGTGCTGCATTGACCCCAGTCTGCAGTAGGAACATTCTTTGTGCTGCATTGACCCCAGCTTGCAGTAGCAATACTGAACAATAGAAATCTCTTAACACTGAGGATGATAATAACTGGGAGACACTGTAGTCTGTTTAGGACAAAGAAATTGGTAACTTAGGGAATAACAGGGTAATGTGCGCTTTATAACACAGAAAATTTCAGCAAGAGGCCTTTTTTGGTAAACAGCGAACAAGAATAATAGCAATGGAGAGTCATGTAACACGTCTTCAACACTTGGTGGTCTGGGTAACAACTGTCTTTAATGAATCCCTTTAATCAACTCCTTGTTACACTGTGAATCTCACATTCTGTAGCCAGCCATCCTTTCAGTTGACCACTACACACTATCACAGTTGACCACTACACACTATCACAGTTCACCACTACACTATCACAGTTCACCACTACACACTATCACAGTTGACCACTACACACTATCACAGTTCACCACTACACACTATCACAGTTGACAACTACACACTATCACAGTTGACAACTACACACTATCACAGTTCACCACTACACACTATCACAGTTCACCACTACACACTATCACAGTTCCCCACTACACACTATCACAGTTCACCACTACACACTATCACAGTTCACCACTACACACTATCACAGTTCACCACTACACACTATCACAGTTCACCACTAGACACTATCACAGTTCACCACTACACACTATCACAGTTCACCACTACACACTATCACAGTTCACCACTACACACTATCACAGTTTACCACTACACACTATCACAGTTGACCACTACACACTATCACAGTTCACCACTACACACTATCACAGTTCACAGCACAAACCACGTTTTTCGTACTCAGAGAACTGGTACACTCATACCATGTCAATACAACAACACAACATGTCTCTCACAGTACAAACCCTGTGTTTCATACTCAGTGAACTGGTACACTCATATCATGTCAATACAACAACACGTCTCTCCCAGCACAAACCATGTGTTTCATACTAAGTGAACTGGTACACTCATACCATGTCAATACAACAACACAACATGTCTCTCACTAAAACTTCATGCTTGCCCCATACTTATTTTCGTGATTTATTTGATTGCCATTCACAAATTCGAGATAAAAATGTTTTTAGTACATGAAGATACATGAAAATTTTTTTTTTTAAAATTGATCCCTTACAGACCATGAACGTCCATGGGAGCAAGTGAAGTAGCGTTCATAAGTTTCATTGACCACCAACGAGCATGGGAATGTGTGGTTAGCACAATGCCCCACGGGGCCTTGCCAGTACCATAGCTCAAACTCGCGACTCGAGTTCTTGCAGCGGTTCGGTGGTCCAGCTTGCTACTACTTAGACCACCATGCCCCCCCCTTTCACCGAAGATTAATGAGGAATTTTTTTTATTTTAAAATTTCAAGAAACAAAGGAACAACATTTCTATGACAGTTTCTCACCTGCAGCAAGTTTCTGGCCAGCCTTGTTTTGCCCGTGTAGATGAGCACCAGCTGGTCAGTGAATTTCTTAATGTAGTCCTTGCTGACCTTGAGGTCGACGACCTCCACCTTGAGGGGCAGCTTGGCTTCAGACAGTCCCAGCCTGATGCCACCAACCAGCCCGCCAATCTGGTCCTGCCAGCCGCCACCGGTTGTAAGCAGCTGTTCAAGGTACAGAACCTACGACAGACGCAATGAAATTATTCCCGTAAATCCCTTAACGTAAACAGTTAAGCAATGCGTCCTTGCGTAAGTGCTCTTTAAGTGGATAAAAAAAACTGAATTAAACATAAATGAGACAGTGAAAATATTTAGCGTCGTGATTAACAGAGCAGAAATCTAAAAGAGCTAAGTAAAAACAACATACAGCATGAATGAGGCCAGTGGTGTCAAAACTTTTCCCCGCAGCACTGAGCACAGCAGCGAGTACAGCCCCTGCCAGGATAGAGCTGGTGCCCATACCTGCCAAGAGAACAAACAATGGATGCTATTTTTAACACTTCATTTGCATGGCACTCTCATCTCATTTCCACACAACTAAGACCCAGATCAAAGGTTGTCGCCGGCTCACAAGAAAACATAAAGGAAATAAAATCTTATGAGACTTATTACCTGACCCATGTGGGAGATTGGACCATGACTGTATCTAGTATTTGACCCTATTACCTGACCCATGTGGGAGATTGGACCATGACTGTATCTAGTAAGGTTGTTAAGACCGCTCGTTTTTGAGGACCGACGAACCGTTAAAAAAAAGACCGGTTAACCGCTCGTCTTTATATCCCTAATGTTTTGATACCCATTTGAGAACTAACACGAGAATGCTGTCGCCTGGCATCGTCTGATGGCATCAAAGCCCGCTTCCCACGCTTGCGTTCAGCGCTTTCCGCATTGCCCTCAATTCAAAGCATTTTTGTAATCCAAAAAATTAACCTAACAGTGATGGTTAATTGTCTTTTTTATATTTTATTTTGGGGACTCGTAGTTCACCGGTCTAAATAAGTGGACAGGTTCAATTGTTTGTTAAAGTTAACAAGGTTTTTTCATTAGTTTAAAAAACCAACGCCTCGCCCCGTCCGTTGTGACGTCATGTTTACCTCTCTTGTGTGTGATGCCCATCAACTCGCGTATTAAAATTAATAATATAATAAAATTATAAAGCTACGGAGTAAACGATGATAAAATGGAATTAATTTTAAAAAACATTATTTTTCAATCGTCAACTCGCCAGAATAATTGAATTTTGCGACGCACACGTTCCCCCTCCCCGTTTTTTCCTGTTCAAATAGGGTTTGAGCTACACTCGGCGTACTATTAATGAGATAATCAAATGCCTTTGACTAGCAGGAAAACTGTCACTAAAAGACCGAACTCGAATTTGTGGGCCGATTAATCGCCCGGTATCTTTGCTACGTCTTTCAAATACCTCTTGTAATATAGGTAAATGTACTTCACTAAGCGGTGTGCGCCGATAAGTTTTTTAATGCCTGAACTGAAACAGACTATAAACCGGTGATCAGAAAATGCGGATAGTTCATGGGGTCATATGCTTTTATAGCTTTCTTTGTCTTTATAAGAAACAGACTATAATTAATATAAATAGAAACAGCCTCGGCCTTGACCGTTGTTGACATCAAACGCACACTGTGTTAGCTCTTGTAGTCTCAGCGGCTCGACAACTAACCAGCTGGATCTTGGTATCGCTTTTACTCACTGCGACAAAGCGAGAGGGAGAGGCGCGAGGCGTGTTACAGCTCGTGTTGTTTTTTTCACTAGTTGTTTTCACTACGTTATCGCTAGGGCTTTTTTCTTTTTTTTTTGGGTTACACGGTTCCTGAATAAAGATGACCGGTCCTGGTTTGAGGACCGGTTAACCATTAACAAGCTTAGTATCTAGTATTAGACCCTATTACCTGACCCATGTGGGAGATTGGACCATGACTTTATCTAGTATTAGTCCCTATTACCTGACCCATGTAGGAGATTGGACCATGACTGTACCTAGTATTAGTCCCTATTACCTGACCCATGTGGGAGATTGGACCATGACTTTATCTAGTATTAGACCCTATTACCTGACCCATGTGGGAGATTGGACCACGACTGTATTTCAAAGCCACAGCCAAAATTTTCCATCAGCTGCTGGGAGAGAGGCACGGATGAGTGGATGTCCACCATGTCCACGCAGATCACGGCAGCCTTCAGCAGCGAACCTGGGGCGTGAGGTTGGCAGTAATCTTCAAGGTCGGCCAGCGTGTGGCACTCAACCTCGGTGTTGTTGGCGTTTTCATTGACGATAGACAAGCGGAGAATGGGTCTAAAAGCCAGAGTGCAAAGAAATGACATTTAATGTAACTATAGCAACAGTTTTGAAAATCTAAAATAATAATTCTGAACTTACATACACAATAAGATTTTACATTTAACGTTTAGTTTAGAGTTTATGTGTAATTTAAAAAAAAACAAATCATTTTCATTAAAATTTCCAATTTTACTGATTCCCACAATATAATTTTAAAAAAATTAATTTAGAAAGGTCAAATGAAATGTAAAGAGGTTCTCACTCTCTGATTCTTCTTGCCCTGGCCCCAATGGGTCTCTGTGAAATAAATAGAGACCAAATGCAATTAAATCCACCATGGTGTTTACCATCAGAAATCTTCGGTCATGTTTGGCCATAAAGAATATTTGAGCTTTATAGGTTTTTAAGACAGCAAAGTTGGAAAACAGACAAAGTTGGAAAATAGATTTTTGATGATATCATTACCAGAAATTAGTTGACATTTACTTGATAGATTTTTAAACAAGGGAATAGTTTTATTTGTGAATCTAAGGTCCATTACTATCACACGCAAGAGATAAGGGCCATAATTAATAATGGAAACTGACTGAAAATAGACCCAACAAAAATACATTCCCTGAAAACAAGTTAGATTGAAAAGGTTTCCTGCTGTAAGTATTGCATTTCCGCCTGTGGTTCTGAAGTTTTTTTATTCCCAACAAATATGACGACCAAATTAGGTTTCAACCGATTGCACTTAAACTCTAACAGAAATAGGACTACTTCAAAATAGAAATAGTGACTAATAAAATAAAAATAACATTTGGTAAAAATAAAAGCAAATTCTTTATGGGTCATTTACTCGTATTGTCATCATTGATGTGCAAGAGATGTACAAGTCCAACTAGAACAAATAGATGTTACAATAAATTTTAAAAAGGAAGAAAATTATGTTAGAGTGCAAAAATCCATTGTGATGGATCTGCAGCAACCCGTACAAAAAAAATTGACCCATTGAAAAATGTGACCTATTTAAAAATTGACCTATTTAAAAATTGACCAATTGAAAAATGTGACCTATTTAAAAATTTGACTTTAAAAAAAAATATGTGTTACAGGGATGGCACCTTACATATGTTTTCATTCATAAAACTGTAGGTAATCTGAGCAATAAATTAGAACAGCCTTACTGCACATACAAGCTAAGATACCTTTCCATTCACCAAGAGGCCAACCATAGTGACTGCTCCGCCGTGCTCGTATGTGATGGGTGGTGTGTCTGACCAGCCACCCGATATATCGATCCGGGCTGGACAATCCGCCTGAACCCATTTGTTCATCAGGGGCAGCGTTCCCTCGCCAGAAACAAAAAACTGCGGAGGGAATATTGTGAAGACAACTGCTAACAGCGCCAAACATAAGCTTGAAAACTATCAGTGGGTTGACATCATTATAATTCCAATGATAAGCATAAGAGCATATTTAATATTCGATAATTTTTAATACTAAAACTTTAAACACACAACAAATTCAAACAGATTAAAGACATTGTTATTTATCATACAGGACAGAAAACTTTAACGGTATACAAAAATAACATTTACAGATTTTTTACTTGCACATCACAGAAACTATAATAGTAAAAAAAAATTCCTACATTTATAGGTGGTCAATTTCTACAGTACAATAGATGTACTGTAATAGTAAATTAAACAACCCTTAAAAACAAAGTTTTTGACAAGAAATACCTCTTATATGAAACAGAACTAAAAGTATTGATTATATTAAAATAATATGCACAGCATGAAAAGGCATTTGCAGACTGAACGTTACTAAGCTCCCCTTGATGTAAAAAGTGGGGTGGTCATCGATGATTGGACTGAACTCAAGTTACAAGTGGAGGTGGACAATAGCAGGCGGGGACATAGAGTTTCATAGAGATAAACTAAAAATGCATTAATTTTATTACAGTACATTCAATCGATCTGAAATTTTGATACAATGAATTGTTAGGTAACACAAGCCTATGTGCGAAATTTCAGCTTGACAGCATCACGGGAAGTGGGTCATTTTTTAGTTTTGTTTTTCCGCCTGCCCGACCAACGGTGACCCCACAACAAGATGGTGAAGCTAATATAAGGGATTTCAAATAGTTACATTTGTAGGCAAAGTAGCTATATAAGTAAACAATAATTGACAAATATCCAACATTTATGGTGTAGTAGTTATGAAAACCTTTTTAGCAGTCATGACAGCCTGGCGTATGAGTATCTGGGCCGCTCCTTCGTAGTGCCTGGCAGCACGAATCAACAGGTCGGGTCGACCCAGCCATTTCTCTCTCTCCTTGGCCATGGCAGAGACTCCCTGGGAGAAGTTTCCAGCCTTCGGGAGGAACATAAAGATTTCAGTTACCAAATAGCTGCTGTGATAATTGGACTTGTTACGGTTACAGTTCATGCTCACATCTTGTGATTGTCATGCTCTGATTTTTTACTCTGACAATGTAATTTTTGGGTGAACCGTCAAAACTCCCCCGATTTAAACGGCCACAGACAAATTTTTTACATTAAAAAAAATTATTTAATTATTTATTTATTTATTTTTTTGCATTTAAAGTTTTTCTTAACTTTTTTACCCTTAAATCAAGTGGTAAAATTTTAAAACTATTTCGTGTGATGTTATTATATTATTTCTTGTCAACAAACAACCGTGACATGATACCATATCGAGTAAATGTTATTAAATTCATTCTTATGATGTCATTATTATTGTTTCTTTTTAGAATAAAACTGACACTGAATAGGTGAGTGAAAAAAACGAACGTAATATTGAACTTTTAACTATAAGTCCATCTAATAGTCCAGGGCCATTTTGTTGGGGCGTTATGTCGGAGCCGTCTTGTAGGTGAACCTAATTTTTGTTATCAGTTGATTGTTAACTAATTTAGGAAACATCTTTCCTAATCATTTATTATTTTTCTTAATTATGTCCAGCATGCATCCACAGTTCCAAAATACAATTTTAAAACTTTGAAGAAAAATGAATTCATTTACAAATTTTTGAGACAAAAATATTTAAATATTAATTATTGATTTTATTGTCAACATCTATAGAAAAAATAGACATAATTTATGGCACAGAAATTAATTTAATTTCTGTGCCATAAATTATGTCTATTTTTT
>MUZC01000211.1:138993-158575 GCA_002072015.1 Radix auricularia
TGATAGAACAATGACTTACCTAACAGGCCTGGTACTGATAGAACAATGACTTACCTAACAGGTCTGGTAATGATAGAACAATGACTTACCTAACAGGTCTGGTAATGATAGAACAATGTCTTACCTAACAGGTCTGGTAATGATAGAACAATGACTTACCTAACAGGTCTGGTAATGATAGAACAATGTGTTACCTAACAGGTCTGGTACTGATAGAACAATGTCCTACCTAACAGGTCTGGTAATGATAGAACAATGTCTTACCTAACAGGTCTGGTACTGATAGAACAATGTGTTACCTAACAGGTCTGGTACTGATAGAACAATGTCTTACCTAACAGGTCTGGTAATGATAGAACAATGTCTTACCTAACAGGTCTGGTAATGATAGAACAATGTGTTACCTAACAGGTCTGGTACTGATAGAACAATGTCTTACCTAACAGGCCTGGTACTGATAGAATAATGTCTGTGCTACACACCCACACACCCGGCCCAGCAAAAACTCCAATCTGTGCATGGGATCAAACATAGAAGTCTTACAGGCAGCAAAGAATAATTATCATTATTAATAGATACAAACAAACTTTAATTGGTATCCTACATCATGTGAGGTTAGTTAAATTACAGCTTACTTAGGGGCTTTGGGAGAATGATTACTTAAATTTCTTATTTTTGATTCAGATTTACTTAAAAAGTTGTTTGTTTTTTAATTAAGAAAATATTTTATTTTCATCCTCATGATTTAGCAGCGATGGCGAACTTATGCCAACCGTGCCATAGACGGCACGCAGAGCCTCATCAGCCGGTGCGCAACTAAAATTTTTGCAATTAAAATATTACTTCCTCAATCAAACAACAGTGCTGGCACTTTGTGTTGACACTTTGCTATATAAAAGTAGGTTTCAATGAAATATTGGCACGCAACCCCAACAAGGTTCGCCATCACTGTGATATAGGCTAGTGGAAACCTTCACCAAGTATTGTACAATTTCAATGAAGTTTCTCTTCCTTACTTCCTTAGTGAAACAATGGAGTTTGTTTTAATATGAAAATTAACAACAGACTAAATTAACCAACAAAACCATGCAATGAACCTTGTGTGTGATGATGGAATAAATCAGATCAAAATTGTAGATGAGGCCGTCAAACTCTGGACTTTCCCTAACAGCTGGCAAAGCCACATATGGTCGGCTGCATGGCTCATATGTGTATCGCCTTCCCTGAAATTAAGATAACATACTTCCATCAGCTCATCAGTGCTTGAATCCAACAAATCAATTTCTTTTTCTTTTTTAACCTTGTTATCATCTACTGGACAAATGGTTAATTTAATTTACAGCATTCAATATTTTCTATGACACTAAAATTTAATTTTGTGAAAATGGTAAGTTTAGACCAGGGTTGTTAATTTAGGTATTTTATAGGCAAACCGATTATGGGTTACGTAAATACAATTTTAAACTGATTATCGTTTCACCGCTGACATCATAGAAATTTGGGGTGTATCGTCATTCGGCTCAGGCTAATCCGGAATCCATCAATGAAATTAACAAAATTATGTGAAACGCAATATGTAATGTGGGGAATAGCATTTCATGTCTAGCCTACATCATGATTTCGACAATAGACACTGCATTTATCACGCCTATGTTTGTTGATTTCAGACATTAATGAACTTAATGACATCACACTTTTCGCCAAAGAATAAATGTATTAATTTATAAACACACTGCACGGAGCGCTCAGAACTTATAAACAAACACACTTTGGCGGCCATATTGGATGAAAACGTCAGAAAATGCGGGAATAAATTTTGTTTGAATATTTTTTCAAGTTTTCAGCACAGAATTGATTTTTTTTAAAATTTAATTAAGTTCGATATTGGTTTGGGAAATTTAAAACCAATCATTACAAAACCGATAATCAGATTTCTGGTTATCGTTAAACAACCCTAGTTGAGACACACTCATATAATTTTTTTTTAAATAAATAAAAGAATTTAAAAAAAGCTACTCACTGTATGTAATATTAATATTTTTGAACCCCTCAAAACATCAGCATTTATTGCCTGGCAAACAAGAAAAATATGTTCATGTTTACATTTAAAGTTTGACAAATTTTCTTTGAAAATATGAGATGCTATTTCTAGATAAATAATTCAAGCAGAAACTTTAAAAAAATTAAAATCTCAAACTTATGTAAAATATGTTTCCATATTTCATCTCTCATTACTTCACATACCGTAATGTTATTGCAAAACAAACTCTTATTTATCTTGTATTTTACAGATGATTTTTGTGTCATACACAGGTCTCATACAAACCGTGAATCCCTTTCTGGCACTCATATATTCCACCACTGTAACAAGTGCATTGAGTGTGGCACCTCCACTCCCAACATTGGACTTCGGGTCCTCTACCACCAAGTGGATGACATCTTTGCCCAAATAACCTTTAGCATGATAAATGTCCAGCTCTGCAGGAGAAAGAAAAACATATTCTACAACTGCTTGATCTCTTAATGGCCCTAGAGCTCTAGTTTACAGACTAGTTCAAAAACCAATTCCCATTCAATTCCATGTGTATCACAGCTAAGATAAATTTGTGAAATGCATCACAGAACTAGAAATCAGATGTCAGTTAAATTGCACCCTATTTTTATCAGTTACTAAATTTTTATAATACCATGTTAGAAAAGCTATGAATCCGAGGATACTCTTGTCAAGCACTGTAACAGTTTTTAATTGACTGAATGGAAATGGCATTATCACTTTTTAAAACTATATCTTTCTGACTCAGCCAGGCAATGTTAAGTATACCGAAAACTCATTAGAAGATTATAAATAAATTTTTTTACAATACATGTAGTTCACTAATATTTTTTTGTGTTGAAATTTATTATTCGTAAAACAATTAAATATGGCACTTTCAAAGAATTCAGACCTAAGCTATGGATATTTCAACAAAAGTTAACGAACATTTTATGTGCTTTTTTTCCCCGTGTATTTACAGTAACCCTTGTTTTAACAGGCAAAGACTTTTGGTGATCCTCCGAATCCCGGTCCCAAATTATTGAGTGTGTGTTATCACATAAATATGCTAAGTAACTTACGGAAACGTATCAGTTATAAACAATTAGTCATTATTGAAGCAATTATTTTATCAGTACATGTCAGTGTAATTTTTATTTTTTAAAATAATAGTGGCAGATAGAACAGCCGCTCCGACCAAACACTATTCCTAATTTACCTGCAACGCAACTTGAAGGATTTGAATTAACTCCATTTTCTGCAAGTATTTGCTAATGCTGTGTGACAATTACAGTATTAGTATTTTATTATTGGTTATCGTACAATAAATAACATGTCTATCAATAAATAATTTACTTTAATCTATACATCCTCTTATTACGGTTAAAAAATTTTGGGACCGGGATTCGGAAGATTGCCAGGCTTTTAATTAAATGTTAAGAAAATCACCAAAGGAAAAAAAAAACTAACAACTTTACCATGCCCTTTAATCATCAGAGACACAACTCATAAGCTTTTTCCAAGGAATGTAAACATGCTTTACATTTGTATATACAAGGACTACATTACACATCAAATAAAAGCCAAAGAATACATTTTTTAATGACATTTCAAAATTATTATAAATGACCAACCATGTTGCAATGTACGTGTCCATTCTTTGTTAGAGCAGGTCAATACAACAGCATCCCAAGTCACAGGTAGCTTGTCATCCAAGTCCAATTTACTCATTTTCATCAATCAGATGCCCCCTTTTTTTAAAATGTAACAAAAATTATTAAACTGATATTTCATATTAAATTAAAAGCTGAAAAATAAAAAGGTTTCGGTTTTTAAAAGACAGAAAAACACAAAAGTTATTTTAGCGTACTATATAAAATATAAAAAGATAATACTTTCAAAAAGGTCAGATGAATAATGAAAATATAGCTTTGTCAAAAAAAATGTGTGAATAAAATAATTCATTATATAATATTAGTTTAAAATCTCTGAAGCATTAAAATATTTCGTTTAAAAACAGGTCTAGTTTCCATAAAACTGTTCTAGTCTAGACCCCCTCTCAAAACACGCCACTTGTTGTGTCACTAGAGTACCAGAGACTTACAGATGGTGGTTTTTGTCATAGAAAATAGTTAAACTCCTGAGACCGAAGTATCATCATCATCATCTCATCCAAAAATTTAGATAACCCCCACCCCACCTCCTTTTTCTCTCAGCATTAGCATTACAATGACTTAATATCACTAATTTTTAAATATTATGCTTAATGGCTTAATGTTCATTTCATTATACTACACTCAAAATTATCAAACAACGCCTTCAAAGTCAATGGAGGAATACATCTTTCAAATAAACCTCAACTGTCCATAGTTAAGGTAACCAGACTATACTCTCATCATCAGTGGGGGCCTTGCGCAAGAATCTTTCCAAATTTATTTTAAAATTTTCTATTACATTTAGGGCCACCAATTTAACTTCGCATTGGGCCTCCCATTCCCTTAAGCCAACGCTGCTATATTATACCATAGTCTATACCCACTGACTATACATGCACTATCACTATAATATGTCATGTCATGCACACAACCAAAATACACTCTGTATTATTCAATATAATACTAATAATACTAATACGGTACAGTGATAAGATAAGTTTAATAAGTGCCTCTCATGGCAAACTAGTCTAGTAGTAGCTTATTATAATTATATGCTTTCTGCTATATTGCTTCATAATTTGACATAATTTAAAATTATGTTGAGTAACATTTTCCTCTATTGAGCATATTGGACAACATTAAAATTTTCTGTCAAAGTACCTACTTAATATAAAATATCATATGTGTAGCCTGTGAATTAAAAGCATTACAGTACTTGAATGAAACTTAAAATATTTATTGTTTTCAAAGGAGAAAAAAAATATGTTGAAAACTTGGAGCTTATAACCCCCCTTTTTCCTACTTAATAATTGATATAAGGCTGAAGCGAAGTATGTCGACCAGTGACATCAAAAACGCTACCAGTTGCTGGAAAAGAGTGAAAAGAGAGTTCTATAACTTCTATAATATAGTCTATATTTATTACTGTCATTGTTACTTTACTCATTACTCACTCACACAGTTTTCGTTTGTGGTAACTATTAACTACAATGTTATTAGTACCTAATTAGACTTAGTCTTAGTATTGTGAGTGTATTGTTAAATTATTATTGAATTTATTGTATTTTTAATAATTTATTAGAAAGATTTATCGCAGTCCGATTCTGCAAAACTCTGTTTAATAAGAATTATTTTTATTGTGAATTTTTAAAATTAGGTAATTCATTAATTAACTCATTGGCATTGGTTTTATTGTATTTTTTTACGAATTTGTTTTAAGATTTATATTTCTTACTGAGGTAACTCTTTACCTGCGGACTGTGGATCGCCCACTAACCGAGATCTAGCAAAATTATGGGAGACGTTGAGATTTAATAAACTAAACGTGTAGATCTACTGATAATGCATGTAACCATGTAACTTTAATGATAAAACGTGATTCTCACATATCCTTTGAATAGTTTGTATGAGATAAAGGGTAAACACTAATTTTAGCGCTATAAAAATTTTTAGAACAAAAAATATTAAAATAACTTTTACCAATTTAAGCACGTAAATTAGAATTAAAAAAGTATTTAATTAATTCTTTACAATTATTTTTGCGTGTGTTTCGTTGAGTTTAAAATTTGAAGGGGTTTTTAACTTGAAAAAGGATTTTTAAAATCAGACTTCGAACAAAATTAGTTTTAATATTCAACAATATCGTCGTAAATCACAGAGAATGGATAAATTATACATTATGCACATTTTTATTTCGTACTAATGATAAAATAGTATTTTTATATCATTTTTTAAATTTTAAAATAGATTTCATAAAAAGGGGCATGGGAGGTTTTTAAAAATATTTTTAATGACTCAAAATCTAAAATGCGATAAAATAAGGGCTAACCAGTTCAAATTTTATAAAGTTGTTTTTATATATAAAATGTTTGTTCAATAATAAAGTCCTGCATTTTCTATTATAATTGACAGAATTTGAATATACTCTTCGCCATCAACTATAAAAAGAATATTATAGGCTGGTCTTTCTCTTATTTAATTTACAGGCCCAGCTTTGTAGGATCTTTTTTCTTTATCATTTATATTTAGGACCAGCAGCCCCCCATCAACATCAGAAAGAAGAGACATGACATAGACTATCTCAGAAGGACGTGACCAAAAGCTTGAACCGATATAAAAAAAATAACCTAAGCGTGTCTGGTGCGTAATAATTTATTTTGTTCTAGGGAACATTTTAATACCTAATTGAAAAAAAATTAATAACATTAATATATATATCACAAACACTTCAAACAGTTATTTCTTCGTGATCTTCCCCCCCCCCCCATTATTAATATTTAGTTACAGTCTTATATTAGCTGTTAACAATCATTTTATTATAAGAGACGCTGACTGGATAGGGCCCCCATTTTGATTGCAGCCCGGGGCCCCGTGCAGTCTTAATCCGCCCCTGATGGAGAGCAAGTCAAAATCCTAGGCAACGAGACATGACAATGACCAGCATTTTCAACTGAACAAAAATATCCTTATAGTTTACAATAATTTAAGTGCTTGTGTGTGGTAATTTTTTGTGTGACAGCACCACACAGCACTTGAACAAAACACACAGCCCATGCCTTGCCCGTGCGTTCACCAAGGACTCCACATAAAAGTAAATGATTTGTAAGAGTGCATATTTTTTACGAACCAAAAAAGCTGTTTCTGAAAGGTCGGAGAAATCGTTTCATTTAGCCTTATTATAACAATCTGGCTAATAAAGGTACTATTTAAAAATGTCTTGTGAAATGATTTATGCGATGTAAATATAAATATTGCTTCCTACAAATTTTGATGGGACAATTTAGACCTTTAAATCCATTGATCAATTTATTAATTATGTTTTTAAATCTTAAGTATAAAAAGTATTACATACGCCGGGTTCTCGAAATATGCTGCCTTAGTTTCTGTGTCCATCATAATAATATTTTGTCCTGGGATGCGGTTGAGTAGCGCCTCTGAGAGTAAACAAAAGATATGATAAGGAGATGCATCTTGTTGTGAGGTAGATAGAATAAGGTGTAATAACTTATTGTGGGACGCGGTGGTCGAGTGGTAGCGCGCTCGACTGGCGTTCCGATGGTCACGAGTTCGAATCAAGTCACCCAGCTCTGAATGGGATATCCAACTACTGCTTGAAACCCTTATAGCCGTGGCCTGTGACCGCTGCATCACTTGCCAACAGATCATCTCTCGTGGTCATTATAGAAAGAACGTCTGTATATATAAGAATAACACCAGTTGTTAACCTGTTCACTTCCTGTGACAAAAAAGGAACACTTTGTCCTTCAGCCCCCTCCTCTCCCACCAAACACTCACTTTTATGCTGCTTTATCTCTCCCCCCGCCCCACTCCATGGTTTTCTATCTATCTTTTTATCTGAATACATGCATACTTTTTGCAGGGCCTACTTAGTCAGTATGAGAGAAGTTCAACAACAAAACACTGCCAAACTGCTTAACACAAGCATTCCTCCATTGGGAAAACTGCCAAAAACCAACGATTTCTAGTTACCACCGATTGGTACAGTCAGTATCACTTATATAGCCACGTTGTGTTTGCGTCACCCAAAGGCTCAGTATGTGTGGTAAGTCTGGTGGAACACCCTTCAAAATTTTCCGCTGACCATTCATGGCTCGCCAAGTATAAAGATTTAAACATTTGAACGCATCAGTATCAGGCGCGGGGTCCAATCAGAGCCAGACGCGAGAAGTTCTTTCAAATGAATCTCTATGGCAACGACGGTGAGCCAACTTCCGGCACGAAAAGAATTCTGGTGTATCAAGACCCAGATGGGACGCTTAGCCAAGCACGTGACGGTGACACCGAGATGACGCGACAGAAATCTCGTTGGTCGTCACGCGGGAACCACCGTCAAAGGAACCTACTCAAAGACGAGAGATGTTCTGAGGATCCTCACAGGATTTTGGCACAGAAGCCTAGCAAGAAGCAAAGCAAGGCAGATGTATCGGATCTCAGGCCTTCAAACAGGCCGGGGTGTGTGGGATCTAAAGGCAAGGTCGTCTCGAGGAAATCCCATATATGGAACATATTATTTTCCTGGATTAGAAAGCGGCGAAAATCAAAGGAAGCGGATTTGTCAGAAACAGATCTGACCAAGAAAGCTGAATTAGAGAAGCGCTGGTCAGCTTTTAGCCTTGAGGACAAATACTACGTCAAATCACAGTTGTCCATTTGGTTTCCCTGCATCTTCCGACATCCAACGTTGAGTGAGTTGGAGGCGGCCCTGGCACACATGGGTACTCGGATCCTCGACAAAGTGTCAAGGTTCCAAATCATAGAGTTGAACCCTGGCCTTACATTGTCGCGCTCGGCGCGCAATCATTTCAGAATCCATCACCAAAAATACCGGATGGACGACTTGGATGGTGAACTCGTGGGGGCATTCATCTGCCAGCGGAAATCACCGAAGCGTTCTTCGGTCGCCTTCGGATCCTTTCGTGCTCCACCTGATAACATCGGTGGGAGCTTGAGGTCGGACAAAATGTTATCGCAGCTGACCCTGATCACCTCTAAAATCGACGGGCTGAACACAAAAACATCGAACAACTCCTTTCTAAACGCCGAGAGGAACTGGAGGCACAATGCGATGGCGGGTTGTGTCGAGTCGTCTCCTGGTGTGGTGCCAGCGCACTCGGGCGGGGATATGTCGGAATTCGGGGCATCCAAACTGGAGGAGATGTATGACAAAAAGAAATATCACGTCCCAGATTGGTTTTACAAGCTGGTCCAGAACGGTCTTGCCATCGAACTTCTTCCCGCCAGCACGGACGACTTTGAAATCGCTTCCAAGGAGGTGAAGAAGATCGTTGAAAGCTCGCGTCGGATTTTTCTGAGCATCGTTCCCAACTGTGACGAGCACGGTCATATTTTTGTCTCCATCGCCGAGCAAGAACGCGTGTGTCCGTATCGCACTCTTCCGAGGAAAGTGCCAGCACTGCGTGAAAACTGCCAGGAAGATACGTCTAAGTTGTCTTTGGTCCGCGTTGAGCCTGTCCCACCGTCATGCGGTGATTCAGATCATGCGTCAGAATGTGGGTCAAGAAATGATCAGTCGTGGGAAGAGTTGTTCCCACTTGATCGCGTTCTCAGCTTCAGGCACAATTGGTCACTGGTCAACAGTGCGATAACCAGCGAACCAATGTCAATCCGCCGACACAAGACAAAAGGTCCCCGAAAGCTCCGAGGATCGCCTAAATCTGGACCAGACGGAAACGCTGAATGTAACCATGACAACGTCAACTTCTCCAGTACGACGGGCAGCCAAAAATTCAAAAGGATCATTCCTAAACGTCTAGAATCGGACGACAGAAAAGCAAACGTGAAATCTGCAAATGTCAGGAAATGCCGGCAGCATAAAAAAATGATATCGAGGATTCTCAAGTTGATGAAGGAAAAATCACAAGGGGAAGAATCAAGCAGAGGAGGGGACAATTGCAGAGATCTTCTCAAATCTCCAGACACTCGGATTGCTATTGAGGCCGTCGACGATAACTCTTTTATCACAGAAACACAGGATTGTCCGAGACGTGAGAGGTCAACACTGACAAAATGTCACAAAAATGTCAGATTCGCCGACGGGAACAGGCTCAGAGATGGGGTGACGTCCCCTGGTATCGGATCAGGAACGGAAGTCAATAAAAGTAATTCTGCCATCGACGATGTAGACAAGTTAGCAGAAGCAAATAAAAAGTTTTTGCAAAAAGCTGAAAGAAAATTGGATAAAAATTACTCTTCTCTAAGAAGCCAATATTTCGTCCCAGTGCGCACCCGTAATTATGACGTAGACTACTTGAAACGGTCTGTAAAAGTAAATAAAGCCTGCCAAGTGGATCAAAGCTACGTGGCTCGTGATGAATATTTCCGTCGTCGGCCTGATTCGGATGTGACCCACTTGCAACGATGTTTTAGACCATACGCCAGGGATATGAGTCGTTTTTCTTCAGGGGCCAGCGAAGGCGCTAACTTTCACACGGGTGAAGAGCTGACAAGCGCCCAAAATGGAAACGAGAGCCTTGCGCATCGTGTTTCGAAAAGCCATAATTTGTTTTCTTTGGATGGTTTGGATCAACAGAGCATGAGCGAACTCAACAACGAACCGAGATCAGGATTAACGGGAATTCCTATCGCGATGCAGATCCTTAGCAGCTCAACCATCGCGGAGAGTGACTGTGAAGTCAAACAGGTTAATATATGTGGGCAAAGTGCGACGCAGAAGTACCCCCGAAGAACTTTTGCCAAGTTTGTGAACGAACACTTGCATTCTGATAGCAAAACTGAGCTCCACGGGGCAAAGTCTGGGTCCGGTCACAGTGAGCTCCACGGGGCAAAGTCTGGGTCCGGTCACAGTGAGCTCCACGGGGCAAAGTCTGGGTCCGGTCACAGTGAGCTGAACGGGGCAAAGTCTGGGTCCGATCACAGTGAGCTCAACGGAAAAAATTCTGGGTCCGGTCACAAACGACAACCGAAAATGTCCAGCATCGAGGCTGAAGAAACCAGTCAACATGCTCCACAGTTATCGCCTTCATCGCGCGAGAAACGGCGGAGGTGTCCAAAGGCAAGGCCAGATGGTCACAAAAATAACGAAAGTGGGGAACAAGACTATGAGATTGCGTGCGCCAATAGAAGATTGGGGTATAATTACATATGCACAGTCGTTGATGATTATTACAAGTCATTTCTATCTTGTGATGATAAGCCCATTCGAGCGGCTCAGATTCCCTACCAAGGGTCTGAAACATCCCGCCTCGGTGACGGGAAACCAAATCCCGCCGATAAATGTTTTCATTATAAAACAGGCGGATCAAGAGAATTGGTGGTGAAATCCAAGGCGACACCGGAAGACAACAGATCGCTGACTCGGTTGATCGATCGGTACCTGAACTCGGGAGATAAAAAAGTCGTTGACATCACCAAGCCGCTGAAGGATCTGGATGCGCTGCTAGAGTACTGCTCCAAGTTGACATCGGCAGACTGCCTGCTGGGAGACTCCACACTCGGCATCCTCCGGGCCATCAATGACGTCATAACACGATTCATTACAGCAGAAGATGAAAAATTAGCGACGCGCGCCAAGAGTGAAAATGCGACGTTTAACGAGAACCAAAGGCCTGGCCGAATTCAGAAAGTGTCCAGACCTTATAATGTCCCTCGCTGTAAAGTCCTTCTCGATGTTGCCACTCAAACATATGTAAAGGCGATAAACCTTTCTGGGGAATCAAAGTGCTGCAGATGCAAGCGACCGAAATATCCAGGTGAGAATTTAGTCGAAGCTGAACACCGGAAAGTCCCGTTCCAAGAATGGTCGTGCGAAACATGTGACTCGTCGGGAAGTGCGCTTCGGCCGCTGGACGAAACGCAGAATAAACTGGACAGCGATGTGGACGATCAGGAGGCTTGTAGAATTCGGACATCAGATGAACCCGTTGGTAAACTAGTTTCGTCGACAAACCCTGAGAATGGGCAGTCTACCGCATACGGCAGGCCGTGGGGCAAGGAGCAAGATCGAATTTTTGCCCTGCCTCGAAAACCATCCATGGACAAAACGAGTTTGTATTCAGATACACCGGTTGACCCGGCCACGAAAAGTGATACAGTCCATTTTAGGACTTCGCCAGAGCGACCCACACCGGCCTTTTTTTCATCGCAGAAACTTACGTCGGTTGCGACTCTGGGAGAGGCGCCCAGCTGTTCGGTCACCAAAGATCGGGTGACATTCCAGAGGACGCGAAGGGAGCCAACACCGATAGAAATAATCATCACGCCAGCTTCCCCGCCAAACTTGTCTGACAATCACGGGAGTTTAGCCTCTAATGATAACGGAAAATCCTCCCCCAACGGCCCAGACGATATGCTGTACCGACATTATTTGGGAGTGATACATGGGACCGACACGTTGCGACCTCCGTCGTTACTCCCGCAAGCCGCACAGGAGCACAGCTTCCGTTACGGGGAGCCGAGGTGCCCTTCGTATTATGACGGCGCCATCAGTCAGAACTTGCGCCCGGAGCAGTCGGGGCGGACGAGTGACGAGACTTTTGGCGTACCGGCCAGAGAATCGACGGGCATTCAGACTAGCAAAAATTCGACATTCAACCCCAACGGAAGCTCTTCCTTTGATAGGTCTCCGAAGCAGACGGATTCGTTCGCCACGCACATGTCGAACCCTAACACGTCGTGTAACAAGATCGATTGTCATACTACGGTGTGCACAGGAGAATGCGTGTCGCGGGTGTGTACAGGTGAATGCGTGTCGCGGGTGTGTACATGTGCCTGTTTGACCCAGACGTGTCCTGTTAAATGTCTTTCTCACTCATATACATCAATTTGCAATCCGTGCGCGTCAACCCTGCCTCGGAACCTTGAATGTCGCTGCAAACCGGAAGTCACAATGAGGAGCTGCATGACTCCACCACCTTGGCGCCCAAAGTATCGTTTATGTAAAAATTACTTGGACGACAACCTGGGGTCGTACTTGTGCCACCAGAATAGAGTCTTGGATTTGCCCAGTTCTTTTCTGAATATCCGACCCTCTCTGAACGTGACCCCGCACGCAAGGTGCTGTAACAGAACTATCAATGACATCTTCGGTGACCTCAGGAGAGAATATACTTCACCGGATTGCTTCTCCGACTACAGGCGTAAACCTGCGCATGACTGTCTGAACTTCTTTGAGAGAAAGTTGACCGAAAAACTTCCATCTTATCCAACGAGAAACAGCCGTTACATCAACATGCCGAGTTTTGAATCCGTACCGGAAACCATTCGGCGGCTTCCGTTTCAAAGGTGTGAGCCTCCGTCTAAAGTTGCAGACACGAGCACCATCTCTGATATCCAACAGCAGACGCTGGCGCTGATTGGCCAGGTGCTGAACACGCTGCAGGCGAACAGCAAGCCACCAGACGCCAAGGTGGCTCAGAAACCCAACGCTTCTCCCACTTCTGATTTCGGGTCGTGTACCAAGCCATGCAAAGAGCGTAGATGCCTCGCTGCACCACGAAAGAAATGCAAAAAGTTAAAACCAGAGTGTCCTTGTAAAGCCCGCGAAGAAGATCCGCCATCTGAGCAGAGCTCACAGCGAGCTCCCGACGACGTGACACCGAGGAATTTCGAAATCGACTTCATAGAAGAGTTCTCCGAACAGAGTTTGCCCCGTACTCGAATGTGCACCAAGAGCCTGCAGGTAAACATGGACGCCTGCGTGAGGCAACATCCCCAGGCTTCCCCTGTCCATTTGTCTCTAGCCAGGAGCGTTGGTATGGCTTCCGTTCAGACCTGCGCGTGCATATCCAAACCCACGGGTGAGTGCCAGTGCGGCTGTCTATCGGAAAAGCTCGTGATGTCCCAAAGGAAGTGCCCATGCGCAGATCAGCTGGTGGTTGACGTCTCAGGAGACACTTCTGTTTGTCCTTGTGCAGTTAAAAAACAAAGCTGCTCAGTGAATCGCCGCCCCTGGCCGGTAACTTCCTCGTGCGGTCAGAAGTGTTTGGAATGTAGCGAGAACAAATCTGTGCAGACGTCAATTGCATGTCAAAAGGCCAACTGCAACAAAAAATGCCAGATCGGCAAGTTGAGTCCCGTGTCGAGTGGCGTCATCACGGACGTGTGTGGGTCAAGGCTGTTGAATGAGCCGTTTATGGGCGCATGTGGGGAAAACTCACCGAAACGTAACCGGCACCAACCGTTGAAACAGAGCAGGTCCTCTGAGGTATGCGGTGACAGTGACGTTAGCGACTGTACGAGCACAGTGCACAGGTTCCCTACAGCTCAAAGGTCAACAACTGGTCATGGATTATGCCAAGGGAAGAGCCCGAGGATAAATTTTCATTTTCCGTCGCATAAATTTTGTGACAAATTGAGGTCCTGCCTACAAAATCCTTGCGACAACGTCCCGCAGCGTCAGACTAAATTCGAAGCCGGTTTGTCGCCGTATTTTCCTGTGCCCTGCGGTGACAGAAATAACTATCAGGAAAAGTATTCACGCAGTACCACTCCGTGTAGGCAGAGGCGTAGCGAGAGGGCCAGTCGAAGTTTTCAAAGTCTGTTAGACAACAACTTCATGCCGGCTAGGACTAAGACCTCTGTAGCAAACAGGAATTCTAGAATGGAATCGCTCTACCCCGTACCAGAATGTGGCTGCGTCCAAGAGAAATCAAACCAACTAAGAAGTTGCAACAGCTGCACCACACGACGCGACAGTTCACCGCGGAAGTTCAGCGAAAATGCGCCCGAGTCAAACAATGTGCGGAAGACCGCGTGGTGCGAATGCAGCGCGCCGAAAGGTGACGCGAACGAAATGATGAAAGAGGTCGTCAGCGTGGATGCCCAAAAACCAGCAGACAGAGAGGTTGAGAAATGTCGTCCGTTTGTTCACATCAAATACAAATCTAAGAAGATCGTCTCGGACAAGGCGGGCGAGGTGCGGCAAGACCAAGGGTGCAGTGCGTACGGCGTCAAGGGTTTGGCCGAGCAGCTGAAGGAACAGATCGAGGAGATCATTAGCAGGAGCAGGGACCTTCAGCAGCAAGCCATTCAGTTTAACACCGGAAGTCCACGGTTTTGTGTTGACTCCGTAGCCGAAAATCGCCTCACTGGATGTGATGGCCCGGTCACAGGTGCCGACAACTGCGCCCCACCTTCAGATAAGCGCTTCACATTTTCAGATAACCGTGTGTCAGCTTCTGATAACCGTTATTCGGCTTCTGATAACCGTTATTCGGCTTCTGATAACCGTTATTCGGCTTCAGATAACCGTTATTCGGCTTCAGATAACCGCTTTTCATCCCCCGATAACCGCTTTTCGGCTCCTGAAATCCGCTTCACGGGTTGCGATAACCGCGCAACTGGTTCCGTTAACCGTGTCACCTATGACGCAAGAGCTCAAAATATCCCCGAGTCACCTGGCAGCGAAGCTCGGCCAGCAACTGTCACCAGTGCCGATTTCAGAGTATCCAATACTTTAACCTCTCCTCGCAGTGACGTCAAGGTTAGGAACAGTCAGTTCTCCACCAGCGGCTATTCTGGCACTAAAAGAAGCGGCCTTGTTGCCCCAAACAATAGCATCGTGGAGGGGGCTGAAGACGAAACCCCTCGACCCAGTCAAGCTCGCTCGAGGGATCTATCCGTCTTGGGTGACCTGAAAATGACCGGCGGGACCGGTGCTATTCCGGGAAAGGATGGCAGTTACCGCCCTGTGGAGGGCGAGTCGACGGTGATTGACATGGAGTCTCGGGGGTCACAAGACGTCATCAGATTTCAAACTCAGCGGGAGGGCAGCGAGGGCTGGTCGTTTTATGAAGTTGAAGTCAACGACCCGAAAGGCCCACAAGTCTCACAAGACGTTAAAAAATCTGAAGGCAGCCCCAATAAAAACTCTAACTCCAACAGGACGGGCAACAAGGTGGAAAACGAAAGCATTAAACAGTTAGGAAACTATGAGCCTAAGCTCAAACTTTGTGCATCAAATAACTTCAATCTATTCCCCGATGCCAATAAGACTAATAAAATGGCGTATACATTTCAAGAGCCAATGAAATGTGCAATGAACAAGGTCTGTCCTGCGTGTAAAAAAACCTACACGATTGTACCCGGGTTCCGACCCGTAGTTCTCGGTCATTGCACGAACCTTAATGTTAGCTGGAACGCCTCTTCTGGTGATGAGGATAAAAACACTGGTCACGTTACCCGTGGCGATTTCGGGAAGACTCATGAGGCTGCTAGAACGTCTCCAGTTTTTGATGAGAAAAGCGCTCCTGATTACCTTAACTCTCTACGTTTAAAACCACCTAAACGAGAAGGTTCTCGAAAAAATTCCGGCGGTAAAACTGTGCATTTTACCTCAGAGAGAACGCACGAAGCAGCAAGCAGAGCAAAAAATTTGAAACACGAAGGTGCCACTGCAATCGTTAAGGATGGAAAGTCAGGATGTGGGGCAGATAGTGATGGTCTAATGCCGAAACGCATTATTGATTCCCCTTGCAACATACATTTTAATACTAACGGCGATACAGCGAAACGAACGGTAAAAAGGCGTTGTTTTATAAAAGATGTGTGTAATGGGGCCAACCAAAATGGACCGAATCCTGCTAACCATCGAATAAAAAATTCCCCTTTTTTACAAAACAGAAATATTAATAGCGTCGAATACCATGAGATATCTTGCGAAGATCCAGTGTCATCTAGTTATGATCATCAATCCGAGACACATGTCAATAACGGAAATCGAGCAACGAAAAATGATCAAACAGTAATTCGTATTCCAAAACATGTCGGCGTGTTGCGGACAGCTGTGGAGGAGGTGAACAGTCAACGCGAACACGGCTCCAGAGAACACGGCTCTAGAGAACACGGCTCTAGAGAACACTGCTCCAGAGAACACGGCTTTAGAGAACACGGCTCTAGAGAACACGGCTCTAGTGAACACGGCTCCAGAGAACACGGCTCCAGAGAACACGGCTCTAGTGAACACGGCTCCAGAGAACACGGCTTTAGAGAACACGGCTCTAGAGAACACGGCTCTAGAGAACACGGCTCTAGAGAACACGGCTCTAGGGAACACGGCTCTAGGGAACACGGCTCTAGAGAACACGGCTCTAGGGAACACGGCTCTAGAGAACACGGCTCTATAAATCAGTTTGTGCCAACGATACGTCAAGTAATATCAACGCCCAACAACGAAAGGAGACATTTCCATACAAACGCACAGCGCATTTCAAACACAACTTTACGCAATGTCCAGACTAGTATAGCAGCTCCCCGACGAGGATCAACTCAGGGGCTGGACGATGGTGTAACTACGCCGTCCCGATTGAGGACACGGAAGACGACAATCATTGAGGATTTCAGCGACGCCGGTTCAACCCCCGAACGTTCCAGCAGCTACAAACGGCAACACCAACACCACGACGTCAGGAAACACAAGCTATCACCGTTCACGCCAGACCCTTTGGATTTCGACATCATGCTACAAACTGGCACACCCGCAACGAACACCACGGCTTCAAAGCCGTTACTGAAATCGCGTAGAACTCGTGCGCGTCGTCAGGATGGATTATACCCCCAGTGCGTCGATGTCGAGACAGTTCTCATAGAGCAACGTAGGACCCTCACGAGCTCAGGAGTAACGAATTCGGTTCTAGAAAATGATGTTTTGCTGCTTCAGCGAGCGAAACAAGATCACAATCACCGAGGCGTCCTCGTGAAAAAAGACAAGAAATTTTTCGTCGAAGACAACGGGGAAACTAAATCAACAACACACGTGACCACCCATGGAATGATGGCGTCTGGTACCAGGAAATCTCTGTCGGCAGACAGCGCTGCGTCCAGTCACGGCATTGAAGATTTGCCCACGGACTCTTGGGTTAATGTGACATCTGGATCTTGTCGCGAGAGCTCAAAGGACTACGGATCCACTACAGGTTACCCATATACAGGTGGACCACAAATTGACCCCGTAGAGCAGAAGAAACGTTTTCAAAGAATATGGCGAGGGGATGTGTCTGAGATCTGCGCCGAACGCAGTACCGTCATATCAGACGATCGTGTAATCACGCCCCGCCCATGGCACGAGGGCGGCGCACGCAAGGAGCAAGTACGCAACGCCTGCGTGCAGATGGGTGAAGAGCTCCACCATCCGTCTGTCTGCGGTCATCTTCCGGTCAGTCGAAACTCTAGCAGTGTCGTGTCTGAGAACATCACCCTGACTCCCAGGAGGCGATGGGCTGGTCACGCCTCGGGCCAAACAGAACTGGACGTCTCAACCAGCGACCAGTTCAATGACACGTTGACCGGCGGTGATTGCGTCACTCAGTTCAGTAGACCGTGGTTCCCCAAAGGCGAGCTGGTCAGGTGGTGGAACTCTCCCAGAGGTCTGCACGAGGGAGGCGATGACACCAAAGAACTGCCCCACGTGTCTTCTGGGTCACACGGGGATATTCGTTCTTACAATAACCAAGGCAGCAAGCAAAGGATCACGACCAACGAACGTGTCGTCACGTCTATACTGGGAGCAGACGTCACTCGCAGAAGCCGTCGCCCAGGATGGATAGAATGCAAAGATTCGGCTACTATAACTGACGATATCTTGAGCGACCTGCATGCGCAAAACAAGAAAAGATCTGCTGAAACCCTCGAGATATCGTCTGGTGTCACCAGAAGTTTACCAGACGCGAGCGCGGATGGTTCCCGAGCCTTGCAAACGCATCCCGGGACGTTTCCCATGAAATCCGGAAATTCAAGCAAACCGCCTGACGTCAGCCAGCGCGGGAATCTAGAGGCGCAAGTGGGTGACGGTTCCTGGCGAAACGTGTTCGTGAGCTGCGCAGAGCTGACAGAGGCATCGCACGAGAGGGTTCTGCTGGAAGGTGCATTTCAAACGTCCTGGTGCGCTGACAGGGGCGAGCCCTTTGGCGGCGTCGGTCGTGAGTCACAGCCCGCCCCAGCTCCCCTGCCTTTCAAGCTTGTCCTGTTTGCCAGGGCCGATGGGGAGGTGGGGACGAAGGTGTACGGGACGTTTCTCAGGCACCTGTCACAGTGTGACAGGTCTTTCAAGTGGAAGGTCAAGGCCAACATACCTTGTAAGATCTGATGGCGGGATTCTGGCAGCAGTTTTGGGTTTTACCAGAAGTATGTTTAGAGGTATCTCTCATTAAAAAGAGAATAAAATATCTGTGTGATTTCAGAATGATACCTTCATGATATCTGTAGTTTTTTCTACTTTCTGAACAATCATCATGCATATCACAAGTAGAGGCGGAAATACATTATTGATGACATTCTACTATTACCTCTTAATATCTCTACGATATTTACTTCAAACTCAGATTAAAAATGAAGGTATTCGTTATTATTCCAATTGTTATGTTTCAAGTCAACCAAATTAAAGATAAATCTATTCAGCATTTCATTATACATTTATTATCAACAGCTGTTCCCCTTTCAGAAGCGTAACTGTTTTTTCCGGGCCCTTGCCTAAAACATTTTGCCCTTGCCTAAAACATTTTGCCCTTGCCTAAAACATTTTGCCCTTGCCTAAAACATTTTTGGCGCCCTTGAGAAATAGGGAAAATACTCAATCATACAGAATAAAATTCATCTTTGAAGGATTGGCCCTCGGTGCCCTTGGCAACTGCCCCGATGCCAAGTCATTGTTACCCCTCTGTTACTATTTATTAACATCACAACTACCCAACACTGCCATCACATCTACAGCATTCCAGCTACCAGCAAAACCATCCCAGCTACCGACACCACCACCACCACCCCAGCTACCGAAAACACCACCACCACCCCAGCAACCGAAACCACCACCACCACCCCACCACCCCAGCTACCGAAAACACCACCACCACCCCAGCAACCGAAACCACCACCACCACCCCAGCTACCGACACCACCACCA
>MUZC01000211.1:172847-185819 GCA_002072015.1 Radix auricularia
ATGTGCTCTACGGACTGCCTGTGTCCGGTGTAGCCAGGTATCTGCTTGCGACTGGGAAAATTTTTTTTTTTTTTTATATATAAAAAAAATAATAATAATAATTTTCCCATTTTTTTTTTCACGAGGAACCCAAAGCCACAGAGACACATGGGCTGGAGTAGCCATACACACGGATACATGGGGTCGTACTGAGACACACGGTAAACACATTGGGTCGTACTGAGACACACGGATACATGGGGTTGTACTGAGACACACGGTAAACACATGGGGTCGTACTGAGACACATGGTAAACACATGGGGTCGTACTGAGACACATGGTAAACACATGGGGTCGTACTGAGACACACGGTAAACACATGGGGTCGTACTGAGACACGCGGTAAACACATGGGGTCGTACTGAGACACACGGTAAACACATGGGGTTTTACTGAGACACACGGTAAAACATGGGGTCGTACTGAGACACACGATAAACACATGGGGTCGTACTGAGACACATGGTAAACACATGGGGTCGTACTGAGACACACGGTAAACACATGGGGTCGTACTGAGACACACTGTAAACACACAGGGTCGTACTGAGACACGGTAAACACATGGGGTCGTACTGAGACATACGGTAAACACATGGGGTCGTACTGAGACACACGGTAAACACATGGGGTCGTATTGAGACACACGGTAAACACATGGGGTCGTACTGAGACACACGATTAACACATGGGGTCGTACTGAGACACACGGTAAACACATGGGGTCGTACTGAGACACACGGTAAACACATGAGGTCGTACTGAGACACACGGTAAACACATGGGGTCCTACTGAGACACACGGTAAACACATGGGGGTCGTACTGAGACACATGGTAAACACATGGGGTCGTACTGAGACACACGGTAAACACATGGGGTCGTACTGAGACACACGGTAAACACACGGGGTCGTACTGAGACACACTGATGAGGTCACACGGACACACACACGGATATATGGGATCGCACGAAAAGACACACAGTGACAACTTTTAGCCAAAGACACAGGCACAGATTGTTTCGTCAATGTGAGGTATGTTCTTAGCACCATCTCGTCTCTGTCTCACCTTTCACACGGCGCACAAAGACACACGACCTTAGACACCTACTAGCCGAAAGATATGGCTTCCAGACGAGATAAGTTCCTCAGGTTGTCCCATCTCTCCTTCTCGTGTGTTGGGTCGTGGCGACGGAGCCTGAAGTCAATAAGAGAATGTTCACATCGTGATGTGTAGTGAGGACAATCAAAATCATACAGAGACGCTGTATTGTTATTTATTTTGTTCAAGGAGTTGCTACCAACGTTCCCTCTAAAGGTTGGATGGTACGTGTGCAAAAAAAAAAAAAACAAACAAACAAAAAAACAACAACTATTGTGCAGTGCTGCACAGTATCCATTTTTGTGTAATATATTTGACCAAATTTTCTAAGCGGTAATCTCAAACTGCTGGGTGGTGGGTGTCGATCAGATATCTTGGCGACCACGCAGCCGCGAAGCTTAAAGGGAACATTGATTGCTACCCCTCGGCCCCCAAAAAGTAATTTAATTTTCTTTCATCAAAAGTCATTAGTAAAGTAAAGTTATTAGAAAATGTATTATTTGTTTGCAGAGGCGTCACTCTGGGTGATAGCTCATTGTGTCACCCCCCTCACGACTTAACCCATAGAACTCCCCGAGTTTTCCAGTAGCAAATAACGGCACATACATAATTTTACATTTTGGTGTCACCCCCCTGATGGTGTCATCCGGGGCGGCCCACTCCCACCGCACCCCCTAGTGACACCACCTATTTTTTGGGGTCCAAAAACTATGTTCGTTTAAAAGAAAAACAAGTTTTCACCTTTGCGGTAGATACGTGCTTCTCTCCCCCACATTAGTGTTGACCGGGATGCCCTGGACGGGCTGCCAGGCGCCGAAGCCTGGCCTGGTGGTCAGCTCACGCCACTCGTACAGACCTCTCTCTGGGTCGTTGCTGTAGGAGCCTCGCGCCGGCTTCAGTGTCTCCGCGGGTGGCAGGAACGCTTGACCATTGACCACCGGGTCGGCCCGCAGCTCGAACGTCACGGGTGGGTGGGGCTTGAAGGGGGAGGGGGGATCAAGAACAATAGAGATCAAGAAGTGTTTATGAATAGACAGTGACGTCATATAATTATGACCCTGGTCTGGTTCTCACATCTGTGACAAAATGTTCAGTGTTTGCAACTGTTTGTAATCTCTGAACAAGTGTTCAGTGTTTGCAACTGTTTGTAATCTCTGAACAAGTGTTCAGTGTTTGCAACTGTTTGTAATCTCTGAACAAGTGTTCACTGTTTGCAACTGTTTGTAATCTCTGAACAAGTGTTCACTGTTTGCAACTGTTTGTAATCTCTGAGCAAGTGTTCACTGTTTGCAACTGTTTCTCATATATATCGGAACAAGTGTTCACTGTTTGCAACTGTTTCTCATATATATCGGAGCAAGTGTTCCGTGTTTAAAAGTGTTCCTCATCTCTGAGCAAATTTATGAACGCTCTTACTTCGGAAAGATTAAAGTGCGTGTGTGTGTGTGGGGAGGGGGGGTCGTTAAAGAAGTGGGTGAGGGGGATAAAGGGGTTAAATGTGTATTAGTGTCCCCCCCCCTTAAACATCTTATTAACTGTAATATTAGGCGTCAGAAGTACAAACACTAGCTCCAACGTATGTAGAAAAATATTAAACGAATTTGTAATACAAAACTCATTTTTTTTTCCATGTTAAAATTAGTTTTTTTGCAGCTGTTAAAAATCTTATCACACTCAGTTTCTTTACAGTCGGGGTGGGGGTGGGGGCTGGTACCCCTCCCCCTTTCTATAGCTCAAAGCGACGCTCCGAGCTCCCTGGAAAAAAAAAGTCCCATCTTACCCTGATCATAGGCGGCAGGTCGTCTTCTGTATGGATTCTCTTCGTTTGTGACTTCCACGCAAAAGATTTCACCAAGGACTCCGCCTCTGACATCGGGAACCCTCTCTGTGGACACCGACGCTCCGCCTCCTTTCTAAACTCCGGAGCTGGGTCGAGCGCATTGTATTTGACTTTAAAGAAAGGAGACCGGGACTTCCTCTGTAGATATCTGTCAAAGGTGTGGACGATTGGTTAGTTTCTGACTTGGCAGGCAATCACGGAATAAATGGCTGGCTATAGGCTATAGAAGGGGTCTCCAAACTACGGCCCGCGGGCCAGATGAGGCCCTTGAGGCCCTTTTATCAGGCCCCTGGAGACTTTTTAATCTTGAAAAAATATACAATTTTACCTGTAGTTTACCACAAAACTTAGTAGTTGGGGGCTAGTAGTCGGCCCCCGAACTGCTGTTTGACAGTTAATGGGGCCCCCAGGCAGGAAAGTTTGGAGACCCCTGGCGGCTATAGGATTAATTAGCTTGTATCTTATTGTCAGTAGAATTCACCGCTGACAAGAGTAACATTATAGGATTAATTAGCTTGTATGTTATTGTCAGTAGAATTCACCGCTGACAAGAGTAACATTATAGGATTAATTAGCTTGTATCTTATTGTCAGTAGAATTCACCGCTGACAAGAGTAACATTATAGGATTAATTAGCTTGTATCTTATTGTCTGTAGAATTCACCGCTGACAAGAGTAACACTTTAGGATTAATTAGCTTGTATCTTATTGTCAGTAGAATTCACCGTTCACCGCTGACAAGAGTAACACTTTAGGATTAATTAGCTTGTATCTTATTGTCAGTAGAATTCACCGCTGACAAGAGTAACACTTTTCAAATAAATCACTAAATCTAGAAAGACTAGACAATGAAAAAACACGAAGAGTTAATTTCTAAAATTGAAAATAAAATATATTAATTCAATAACAATACGCAGACAGAAGCATACAAACACTTTTACTATTTCATTTTTTAGATCACATAAAAATCATCTGTCTGATTATGCTAGGGCCGGGGAGTTCTGGATGTAACTATTTGACTATTTGCCAAACAAGTTAAGGCTTAGGGCCCCCGATTTCTTGCCCCCCCCCCCGGCTTTTTTTCATATTGGGTACTGACATATAATATCTGAACTCCAAAAGGGCCCCATATCTCAATAGCTTAGGGCATCAACAAGTCTAGGGCCGGGGCTACACTGGGGCTTATCTTATTTTATCTGTTAGAGACGATCCTTTTATACAGAAGATTATTTCGTCTTACGTTTATCTATGGTTTGTGTGTAGACCTGTATCTTTATTAGAGTTTTAAATGATGATAAAGTGTTGACTTTTCTGGTTTCATCAGACAACCCGTTCCACGCCCGAATTCCGGATGGGAAGAAAGAAAACTTGTATGTGTTTGTTCTTGGATACGGAATAATCGGGCCTACCTTTCCTTTTCAAGGAGGCGCTCCTCTGAGAAGGCGGTTATAGAGTTCCATCCGTATTTACTTGGCAAGCAATAGACTTGTGAATTCATTGGGAAAACCTTTAAAATAAAATATTTCCTTGAAGTTTCTAAAATGCGGTTTTCCTATTTTAAAATGAAATTATGCTCAGATTCCTGAGATATCACCAGCCAAGTTTAAATTAGAAGTGAAAAAATACTTTACATGGTCTGCTTTTAAGTTTTTGTTTATATCCGGAGGAAGTCTATATGCGAATTCTGGTGATGTTCGGAGATTATATTCCTTCGCTCGGGAATTCCCGAAACTAGATTTTAAATATAGGCCTTCGCATCAAAATGCGCACAGTTGTTTTTATGAGAGCTGCACCTTTGCATATTTAGTGTGACTGAAATAATTGGTTTGTTTATTGTATCGCAAAGAAACCAATAGAATTCTACCTAACCCTAATTAACCATTCAAGCAGTACACGTATACAAACGACAGCTGGTGACTGGGCGCGTCTGTTTTTGTGAGACGTTGACAACCCACTAGCAATCCACTTGGTGAGTTCATTTTCTTTAGTGGCCGTCCATAAAGTTTGTGACAGGTGGGGGGAGGGGGTCCGGCCATCTGTGACGTCGCGGTGTTTTGTATTAAATTTTAATTATTTAGCGAATAATTTTTTTTCTTCCGGAAAGTGTGACGTACTTTGTGGATGCGGGTTGGGGGGGGGGGCGTCCGAGAAATGCAACACTTTGAAACAGCCAGGAAGGGGAGTTTAAAAATGGCTTGACGTACTTTATGGACGGCCCCCTCTGACACCAATAGGCCTACTAAGTGTGACAAACGTTTCAATTGTACGCAACAATCCGGCATCCTTCCGTCTCGCGAGACGATGGTGCATCACCGTTGGGTTGGGTTGCATTTCCTCGAGTGACTGTGCAGTCCTATCCTTGAGTGACAGTCTTTGCCACAGTTTTTACACACGAGTTCTGTGCTTCCAAATGTTTTGACCTTTCTCCTAGCTCTTCTGTCTGCAGCCTCCTCCATTCTTCGCTCCTCGGCTACTATGACGCCCTCTTTGACAACTGTGCGCCACGTAGATCGGTCTTCTGCCTTACACTCCCAGTCACTTGTATGTATTTTGGCTGCTTTCATGTCCCTTTGACAGACATCTTTAAATCGCAAGCGTGGGCGACCTGTTTTCCTCTTTCCTGAAGCAAGTTCACCATATAGGAGATCCTTCGGGATGCGGCCGGGGCTCATTCTTTTGACATGTCCTAGCCACCTCAGGCGTCTTTCACTAAGAATTGAGAACATGCTTTGGGTATTGGCACGCGTTAGTACCTCACTATTAGGCACTTTTTCTTGCCATTTAATACCAAGGATGTGGCGCAAGCATCTCAAATGGAAGCTGTTAAGCTTACGCTCTTGTGATGTATAAGTGGTCCATGTCTCGCTCCCATATAGTAGTACGCAACAGAAAGTCAATTACAGTCGGAGCCGGTTATTTCGGCGGCTTGGGGGTTTTTCCGAAGAGCGTCGAGATAACAGAGGATCGAGATAAACGAATCAATATGGCGGCAAAATATTAACATGTGCTTGAAATTTCTTTATGATTTGCGTTAATAGATGAGAATGTACACGCATGAGTTGAAATTATTTTTTTGTTTTTTTTTGTTTTGTATTGTTTGTTTGTTTGTTTGTTTTTTTAAAAAATATTTTTTTACACAACTGCGTTGCCGTTATTCGTTTTATGAAGTGATCAGCATACTATAAAAATAAACATACATGTTTGCTAACAACAAAAGACATGTGTGCACCAACTGTTCATCAGTCTTGTCATTACTGTTTAACCGACGTTAAGTGTCAAATTTGGCCGTCTTTTTTACTCGTGATATTATGATTCGGCGACATAAAAGAAGCGACGTAATCGATGAGAAAATGTTAGACAAAGAGAGAATTTAGCGGTTCAACTTTCAAAGCGTCGACATAATAGGGTTGGCGAGATAACCGAGGTCAAGATAAATGGGTCCGACTGTAACTTGATCTTGGGGGCCGTCCATAATTGATGTCACGTGATTTTGGCAGATTCTACCCCTCCCCCACCCAATTCGTCACACGTCGTCACAAAACATAACCCTCTATTTTCTATTAAAAAAGAGCATTTTTCAAATCACTTTTTTGTCATCTAAGTATGATGCATTTAGTGCAAGGCTACACTCAAATATCATAACACGGGTGAAGTCATGTAAATTGTCATTAAATGAGTGAACTGCAATCAAATTATTTAAGTTTAACTTTTATTTAAGGTTGCGTATTTTGATGTGCCGTCTCATTTCTTAAACACCCCCCCCCCCCATCGTCACACATCGTCACAAATGTGTGATCCCCTCCCCCTAGGTTCGTGACGTCTATTCATGGACGGCCCCTTGTAGGCATGACCCATGCGTTGAATTTTAAATGTTATATGGAACTGTAAACAAAATATAACCATTTGATATTTATTTACATGGAACTTCTCTTTACACCGTCTGGTTTCGTTTAACCGCTATAATTTACTGGTTTCAATTTCCACGCATTAAAAAATAATTATAACACTCTATAAATCAAAACCGTTTTCCCCACGATTGAGTCTCGCGGCCTTCACCTTCATCTTCACAGGACCGCGGCGTCATGCCCCGCTGAGCCGCGTCTAATCAACCGTGACGATCTTTGTGCGGCAAACGAACGGCAAGATGCTCGGCTGGTTACTGTGTACATGAGAGCTTGGCTGGTTACTGTGTATAAGGGAGCTTGGCTGGTTACTGTGTACATGAGAGCTTGGCTGGTTACTGTGTACAAGGGACCTTGGCTGGTTACTGTGTATAAGGGACCTTGGCTGGTTACTGTGTATAAGGGAGCTTGGCTGGTTACTGTGTATAAGGGAGCTTGGCTGGTTACTGTGTATGTGGGAGCTTGGCAGGTTACTGTGTATGTGGGAGCTTGGCTGGTTACTGTGTATAAGGGACCTTGGCTGGTTACTGTGTACAAGGGAGCTTGGCTGGTTACTGTGTACAAGGGAGCTTGGCTGGTTACTGTGTATGTGGGAGCTGGCTGGTTACTGTGTACATGAGAGCTTGGGTGGTTACTGTGTATAAGGGAGCTTGGCTGGTTACTGTGTATAAGGGAGCTTGGCTGGTTACTGTGTATAAGGGAGCTTGGCTGGTTACTGTTTACAGGGGAGCTTGGCTGGTTACTGTGTACATGAGAGCTTGGCTGGTTACTGTGTACATGAGAGCTTGGCTGGTGACTGTGTACATGAGAGCTTGGCTGGTTACTGTGTATAAGGGAGCTTGGCTGGTTGCTGTGTACAGGGGAGCTTGGCTGGTTACTGTGTACATGAGAGCTTGGCTGGTTACTGTGTATAAGGTAGCTTTGCTGGTTACTGTGTACAGGGGAGCTTGGCTGGTTACTGTGTACAGAAGAGCTTGGCAGGTTACTGTGTACATGAGAGCTTGGCTGGTTACTGTGTATAAGGGAGCTTGGCTGGTTACTGTGTATAAGGGAGCTTGACTGGTTACTGTGTATGTGGGAGCTTGGCTGGTTACTGTGTACAAGGGAGCTTGGCTGGTTACTGTGTATAAGGGAGCTTGGCTGGTTACTGTGTACAAGGTAGCTTGACTGGTTACAGAGTACGGTAGAGTGTTGACGCTAGAGGCTGGACCGGTAGATTCTCAGTAAGTTATGGTCACGACTATACGGAAGAACCAGTGCCATTAGTTCAGCAATTAACACTGTTTTTAAAAAAATGGTTTTCCTTCTTCCTTAAAACTACATTATCGACATTAAAAACTGTATTAAAAAATACAAGATGTAAAGCATAGTCGTAGACGCTATAATCTTCTGTTTATTATAGAAGAAGTGTCTGTACTATATAAAATAGAATTTAAAAAAAAAACGATAGAAATCTCGAGGTCATCAAAGTAAATTTACCACAAAAAACTCAGTTAAAATCCACAATATGTGTGTGTTGAAATTTGATTTTTTTATATATTGGTTTGCAAAACACGGGCAACAAAAAGTGTTTTTTGTGTGTAACGGTTATTCTGAAGGAAAAAAAATTGTAGCAGAGCTTTGAGAATTATTATAATTATACTTCAATTGTATAGCCTAAATGAGTGATAAGTTCGTGTATTCCCACCGCCATGCCACGCTTTTCTTTACATGGCGTGATGGTTATCACACGGCTGTTTGCTGTGTCCTTGTGTCAATCTAGTCTCGGAGGTGTCATTGTTACCATGCCCAGCAACTAGCATTTTTACGAGGGTCACATTGTATAATGAATTGTGGGTGTGGGGTGGGGGAATGATTGGCTAGTTAAACTAGCAAATCAGAAATTTTGACAATTTTTATTTTTTTTTGATGCCTAATCATCTTAAAATTTAGTATGATTTAGTTCTGTTGCCCACTTTCCGATCTCATAAGGAAATTTTTACCGAGAGTGGCTAATGAAAGATTGTAAAATATATATTAACTAAGAATTATTTACTCATCTTATAACAATGACGTATTTATTAGGCATATCCGAATAACTAGCTCCTCGAATACCTTGTCACGCTAAGGTTTGGGACTGATGGGCCGTGTGCGTCCCGCGGGCCGTATACTGAGTAACACTGAATTTTATATTACATTTCATTAATCTATTTTTATAAAGCAGTCTGCTACAGTATAAAAAGGCTGTTCAAGGGAGTTAATTCATTCTTCGATTAATAGAGCTTAGCATTTGATATTTACCGATAATATAATCGCTAAAAAAAGGGCTTTAACGAATCGATTTCATTAACTTTAGACCTCAATTCAAAAGAAACGTTCAGTGGTTTCAAATACGGGGAGATATAGACGACTATGAAATGTATTCGATTATATGTCAGCGGGTTGAAATCAGAGCCCTGAGTACCGGTATATGTTTTAAAGGAACCTCTAGACACGGTGGTATACTTAATAGTAAAATGGGTACCAACATGTCTCATACACAAGATGTTACTTTTATCATTTTTTAAAAGAAAATAGTTATAGTTTACATTAATAGCTGAGGGGCGTCACTTGGGTTGATGTGACCAGTGGCGTCGCGAATGGGGTGCGGTGGGGGGCGGGCCGCCCCGGGTTTACTGTTTACTTGTACAGGGCAGCTCGTCTGTTTACATCAGTGGGGTGACATAATTTTTCGCCGGAAAACTCGGATGAGTTCTAAGGGTTAAGTCGTGAGGGGCTGGCACCATGAGCTACCGCCCCGGGTGAGACCAACCCTAGTGACGCCTCTGGGTGCGACCCGCGGTGGTAGCTCATGTCAGGCTTGTCCATGGGAATGTTTTTTCCCATGGGATTCCCATGGGAAACATCCCATGGGATGGGATGGGATGGGATGGAACAGGCATAAATTGCCATGGGATGGGACAGAAAAATATGTCTAATGGACAAGCCTGGCCGCCCCTCACGACTTACCCTTAGAACTCCTCCGAGTCTTCCAGTGCCATAATAACGGGAACATAGCGAATTTCACATTTTGGTGTCACCCCTTGTGATGGTGTCACCCTGGTCGGCCCGCCCCTCATCAACCCCCCCCCCCCCAGTGACGCAAATGCCTTGCTAACAGGTAATTTTGTTTTCAGAAGTAGTTACCCACAGAAAGTTTTAGACGAACCAAGAGCAAAGTAGTAAAAATACATAAGGCAAATAATTATAAATTGGAAATAAAACATAAAGATAATTTTATACCAACCTCAGATAACTATAGGGATAAAAACATATTTTCATTGCGAATGCAAGAAGAAACACATACAAATTCTCGTTCTTCCCGTCCGGAATTCCAACGTCGTATGGGGTTACCTGAGGATACCAGGAAAACCAAAAGACGGGGACAGAAGGACACAGAAAGACAGGGACGAAAGGACACAGAACGACAGGGACAGAAGGACACATAATGACAGGGACGAAAGGACACAGAAAGGCGGGGACAGAAGGACACTAAAAGACGGGGCAGAAGGACTCAGCAAGGTGGGGACAGAAGGACACTGAATGACAGGGACAGAAGGACACAGAAAGACAGGAACGGAAAGACACGGAAAGATGGACACCAAAAGATCAATACATATCCGTGGATGCACACGAAAGGACAGGGATACGTGGACGCAGAAAGACGGGCCTGGAAAGATAGTATCGTGTGAAGAACTCTCGCTGACCATTGATGCCATCAGTAATTGGCGTAGAACAATGTCGTGTCTTCCTTTGAGGCTCCCGACATCAAAGCCGTGATGGCTGGGTTCAAAGGATGGGCTCCACGCGGCGTGCTTGGGGCCTTAACAAGTCGGCGTGGGTTGATGGAGGGCTGGGGATCGAAGGAATANGGGGGGGGGCGGGGGGAGAGGGGGGGTCAACGGGGCGAAATTAGATCTAAGATAATGGAGGGATTTAAGGATTGAACGGATTGTTTTCTCATCTGACTGTTGTTATTGAAAGGATAACTGGCAGAAAATTGTATGGCTCTCAATCCATTTAATCAGGACTTGAAAGCGAAACATTTAAAACTTAAGGGTATCATGACCATATGGTCAACAGTAATTTCCAGTTTTAGGTTTCTGGTCCATTGAGCAAGAGAACGTTAAGGAAATGTAAAGACTTAGCCTTTGCTCAACACCCATATACTTTCCATTTGGTAACAATTCTCATAATCTATGGTGTTTTATCAAATGATGCTGGAAAAAATAACGGAGGGAAAATAAAGGTTCATCCATTTTAGTCAGGTTGGTCATTTTCGTCCGACTGGTTTAAAAACCGGACCACAACCAGATGTCACAGCGACTTAACTCGGGGCTGAAACCTGACGGACAGATCACTTTAGGAACAATTGGTACCAGGGATGGGCTGCCGACCAGAGACAGAGGAATATGTGCGAGCGTGGCACGGACGTGACCAACTGACCAATGGTGGAAGTTGAGTCGCAGACACCAGAGTTGTTTTTAAATCCCTCTACATATTAACTTCACCGTCTTGTGGTGGTCCCTACCGTCCGCGGAAAAAAAAGTAAAAAAAATAAATGACCCACTTCCCATGAACCTATCGAGCTGAAATTGTGCACATAGACTTGATTCATCTAACAATGCATCGTATCAAAATTTCAGACCGATCGAATGCACTCTCTTTAAATAACTGAACTTTTAGTTTATCTCTATGTGTCTCTATGAAGCCCTCTGCTGTAGTTGACCACCACGGGTCATTGGAGTACACTCCAGCCCTCGATGTCACAGGGATCTGACGCGTTGGGAGTATTATATTGAACATAATTATTAATTATGTCTCAACTATAGACGATTTATAGACAAAAACTTTGTTTGGTTGGTCAGTTTAGTCCACTTGGTCGGTTTAGTCTGGTTGGTCAATTTAGTCCGGTTGGTCAGTTTATTCAGGTTGGTCAGTTTAGTCCACTTGGTCAGTTTAGTCTGGTTGGTCAGTTTAGTCTGGTAGGTCAGTTTAGTCTTGTTGGTCAGTTTAGTCATACCTACATACCTAGGTGAGGTGGAGGTGTGACATACCTACATACCTAGGTGAGGTGGAGGTGTAACATACCTAGGTGAGGTGGAGGTGTGACATACCTAGGTGAGGTGGAGGTGTGACATTCCTAGGTGAGGTGGAGGTGTAACATACCTAGGTGAGGTGGAGGTGTGACATACCTAGGTGAGGTGGAGGTGTGACATACCTAGGTGAGGTGGAGGTGTGACATACCTAGGTTAGGTGGAGGTGTGACATACCTAGGTGAGGTGGAGGTGTGACATACCTAGGTGAGGTGGAGGTGTGACATACCTAGGTGAGGTGGAGGTGTGACATACCTAGGTGAGGTGGATGTGTGACATACCAAGGGGGGGTGGATGTGTGACATTCCTAGGTGAGGTGGAGGTGTGACATACCTAGGTGAGGTGGAGGTGTGACATACCTAGGTGAGGTGGAGGTGTGACATACCTAGGTGAGATGGAGGTGTGACATACCAAGGGGGGGTGGATGTGTGACATTCCTAGGTGAGGTGGAGGTGTGACATACCTAGGTGAGGTGGAGGTGTGACATTCCTAGGTGAGGTGGAGGTGTAACATACTTACATACCTAGGTGAGGTGGAGGTGTGACATACCTAGGTGAGGTAGAGGTGTGACATACCTAGGTGAGGTGGGGGTGTAGCATACTTAAGTGACGTGGAGGTGTAACATACTTCGGTGAGGTGTAACATACTTCGGTGATGTGGAGGTGTGACATACAGACATACCGAGCTGAGGTAAAGGTGTGACATACCTAGGTGAGGTAGAGGTGTGACAAAAACTTGTTAAAGAGATGTTTAATTAGACTGAGCACAGACACGAGACAGACTGAGATGATTGTGACAGACTGAGATGATTGTGACAGACTGAGATGATTGTGACAGACTGAGATGATTGTGACAGACTGAGATGACTGTGACAGACTGAGATGACTGTGACAGACTGAGATGACTGTGACAGACTGAGATGATTGTGACAGACTGAGATGATTGTGACAGACTGAGATGACTGTGACAGAC
>MUZC01000211.1:188242-199837 GCA_002072015.1 Radix auricularia
ATATATATATATACATGTATATTGAAGTTCTCCTGCAGAATCCGTACGTTCATTAGAGTATGTTGTGAAATGCGGTTGTACGTGTAAATAAGGATATTGGTGAGGTGATGTCCCATCAGTGTGATAAGGTAGCTGTGACATTTGTGTGGGCATACCAACATTGTCAATAGATGGCATCGGAACGTCATCACGCGTGGAAGGCAAGTGGGCCTCGTAAAAGACTTGTTCGGAAGTACCGCTAAAGAGCAGGTATATAGACAAATGCTGACCGGGATCGTAAACTCGAGGAAGCTCTCGAAAGTAAATGATGATATTGGCGTAATGTATTTAAGACATCACGATAATTACTACCATATACCTCACTACTATATACCTCACTCCCATATACCTCACTACCATATACCTCACTACCATATACCTCACTACCATATACCTCACTACCATATACATCACTACCATATACCTCACTACCATATACCTCACTACCATATACCTCACTACCATATACCTCACTACTACCATATACCTCACTACCATATACCTCACTACCATATACCTCACTACCATATACCTCACTACCATATACCTCACTACCATATACTCCTAAAGTAAGCATGTACAAAACATATTGTTGAGTAGAGTGTATGACTACTTTCCGTTACTGCGAACAGCGGAAAGCACTTCACCGAGGTGGAGAAACAAAGTTTACAGCTGTGCTGCAAAGTCGTGTTCAAGGAGAAAGGGGAACAAGAGAAGGCAAAAACATTTTTAAAATTTAACAATTAAAAAGTAATGTCTTAGCTGAGGCTTGAACCCACGACCTTCCGCGTGTTAGGCAGATGTAATAACCACTACACTTCAAAATGCATGTTATTTTGTGAAGGAACAACGATAGTGAAATTAAGATGCATTGTTGGTCTCGATGACCCCCAACCCCCGGTCAACACCTTTGCTTGCCAACATACACTGATTGGTCGGTTGTCAAAATTTTTTTCTTTTTAAAATATATTTCAGCCGCAATGTATTTATTTTGAAAAATGTTCATCATCGAAAAAAAATAATAATACTAGTCTATATAATTTAAAAAAAAAAATAATAAATAATGTAAGACAGAACTTTCATGTAAAGTATAAATTTTTGTTTTATTCAGTTATTTCCAAAATTTAACAATTTTATGCGGACGTTCGAAGAGAATTATATTTAGTGCGCTGCTTTCTAAAATTAGCAGCGCCACGGAGCAAACTATATTTTTGGGGGGTATTAAATGTCCATTTTTTATGCGTGCGTGTTAATATTATTTATGTTATTCTAAATTCAATTTTCTATATTAATGTATGATATCCATTATTCGGTTGATGCGTTTTACACCTGGTTTGTGTTTGGTTGTCAAGTTTCGTTGCGTTTTGAACTACAACGACATTTTTTTATTACTGCAAATGAATTTTGTCAACATATGCTTCAGTTTAGCGTTTGTATTTCTTTTCTATACTCTGCGAGAGTGCATATTTGTGTGTTTAAAAAAACATTTTTTAAAAATTGGAATATCCTCCTAAACACAATAAATTTTGTTTGATTGCCATTTACACGCAGTGGCGCATCTAGGAATTTGTATGGGCTAAAAATAACTCTTTTGGAACGTCCGCATACAATATGGAAATGAGGTTTAATTTTTCTGTCTTTGTCGCCACATTTTCCAACTATTTACTTAGTCGTTTTCAGGCAAAAGGGACGGTTAAAAAAACTGAAATATATTTACTTTAAAAATTTCTGTCATTTTTTTACGGGAAAAAAACAACAACAATAGTGTAAGTATATTTAATGCAAGTGAGAGATACCATTAACCGTAACATTCTAACAATCAACGGAACAGGGCTGTTATCGATTAATTTAAATTTAATCGTTAATTTTGGAAAAATTACCGAGTAATTAATCGATAATTTTGATTAAAGCTAAAAGTAAGATAATGACGTCATTAAACTAAAAATTTCAAGGGAAGAAACGTAAACAGGCGATATTACAGTTTCAAGAAAAATATAAGTAGTTCAAAATAATGTCAATGAATTTAAATTTTACTATTGTTAACTAATTAAATACAATTTTTAATTTTTTAATATAATTTTCCTTATAAAAACAGTTAATTTTAAAGTTGACACTAAAAATCTTTTTTTGTAATGTAGAAGTTTGTACGTAAAAAAAACAATAGTTAATCATTAATTATTTTTTGAACAAATCGAAAATATAGTGTTCTTAAATTTTAATAGCTATTTTATCGATTAAAATTTAATTTTAATCGATAAAAGATTTTACCGATTAATCGAGCAATCAATCGTTAATTTCCGCAGCCCTAGAATTTAATAAATGGGGCATTTTACAGATGTCAACAACTAGGTGTGCACAGAGATGACAGTCAAAGTCTATAGCGTCGGGAGACTGGGAATAGCACACAACTTTGTTGTCAGAGGAGACGAGAGCAAAATGGGTTGGTGACGTCATATCCGCTTTCATTTCATTTACTTTCGTCATAGTTTGGCTTAGTAATCATGGATTGGATAAAGTATAAAAATAAGAATATTTGTTAAAACTATATTACGGTTTTTGTTGTTGTTGTTGTTTTATACCTGCTCTGTTTACCCAACAATTTCAATGTCCCACACGGAAATACGGAGTCCTTTTCGAAGAGTGGCTTACATTCAATTAAGAGTTGAGTGCCCTTGTTACGATTTCTACAATGACAGAAGTACTGTATTTGTGGCACGGTTTTAATGACGCAGTTAATAGACTACTCAGATTCGTACTGCTGAACAGTCCACATGTAACAAACTATATAGTAGTACTATTAGTACGGTTAAGCGACTGCTACCTACGCCACGCAGAGGACGTAATACGTTTTGATTGCAGGACAAGTAATCAGAGAAACAACGCGGAGAAAAGGGGAAACAACACTTCCCACGAAGTAAGGGACACAAAAGGAAAAGTTTTCCGTAAAGTAGGAAAACAACATTTGCCGCGAAGTAGGGCAGGGGTCACCAAACTTTGTGCACAGCGGACCGGAGGGCTTACAATTTCAAGAGCGCGGGCCGCATAACAATTCTAAACGGAAAACTTAGTTTAACTTTGGAATTTCTTGTGGTCCGTGGGTCAGTCGCAGGCGCTTAAAAAGATGGCAGTTCTATTTTTAACAAAAATGTGTTGTTACAACCGACCTAGTGCACACATTTGTTTAAAAAAAAAAAATTGGAAACAGTAAATTTTCGGCACAAAGAATCCGTGATTTTCCCATAAGTATGATCAAATATGTCACAGTTAATATTTAAACTGTATGAAAATGTGTTTTTTATATGTTCTATCAAGAAAATACGTCATTTAAGCACCATTTGCGGGCCGGATAAAATGGCGCCGCAGGACGGATCCGGCCCGCGGGCCATGGTCTGGTGACCCCTGAAGTAGGGAAACGATTCCGCAAAGTAAGGGAAACAAAATTTGCTACAAATTGCGATAAACAAAACTTTCCGCGAAGTCAGGGATTCAACACTCTCCGCGAAGTAATGGTAACTGCACTCGCCATTACCTGAATAGTTTTTGTTTTGTACACAGCTCGTAACACACCTACCTCAGACTGAGAATTGAAGGTGATGTATGCCCATTTATTTTGTCCATATGTTAGTATGTCCATATGTTAGTATGTCCATATGTTAGTATGTCCATATGTTAGTATGTCCATATGTTAGTATCCATATGTTAGTATGTCCATATGATAGTATGTCCATATGTTAGTATGTCCATATGTTAGTATGTCCATATGTTAGTATGTTCGTATGTGAGTATGTCCATATGTTAGTATGTCCATATGTTAGTATGTCCATATGTTAGTAAGTCCATATGTTAGTATGTCCATATGTTAGTATGTCCATATGTTATTATGTCCACATGTTAGTAAGTCCATATGTTAGTATGTCCATATGTTAGTATCCATATGTTAGTATGTCCATATGATAGTATGTCCATATGTTAATATGTCCATATATTAGTATGTCCATATGCTAGTGTGTCCATATGTTAGTATGTCTATATGTTAGTGTGTCCTTATGTTAGTATGTCCACATGTTAGTATGTCCATATGTTAGTATGTCCATATGTTAGTATGTCCACATGTTAGTATGTCCATATGTTAGTATGTCCATATGTTAGTATTTCCATATGTTATTATGTCCATATGTTAGTATGTCCATATGTTATTATGTCCACATGTTAGTAAGTCCATATGTTAGTATGTCCATATGTTAGTATCCATATGTTAGTATGTCCATATGATAGTATGTCCATATGTTAATATGGACATATATTAGTATGTCCATATGTTAGTGTGTCCATATGTTAGTATGTCTATATGTTAGTGTGTCCTTATGTTAGTATGTCCATATGTTAGTATGTCCATATGTTAGTATGTCCATATGTTAATAAGTCCATATGTTAGTATGTCCATATGTTATTATGTACATATGTTAGTATGTCCATATGTTGGTATGTCCATATGTTAGTATGTCCATAAGTTAGTATGTCCATATGTCAGTATGTCCATATGTTAGTATGTCCATATGTTAGTATGTCCATAAGTTAGCATGTCCATATGTTAGTATGTCCATATGTTAGTATGTCCATATGTTATCACATGTATGTTCAATGCGACCCCGCTCAGTGGAATAAATTATATTGCCCCCCCCTTTCACCCGAATTCTTAAAAGCCCACCAAAATGGACGCCCATGATGTGGGAGTGGGACATCAAAAGTGCTAAGCCGGACCTTCCAGTTCTGTATAATCTATACACTCAGGAGGGAAGATGACAAGAGTGACTAGTCTTTGATGTGGCGGGAAGAGCTGGGCTGGAACAAACAGAACGCACAGAATCTTCATCTTCAAACGGACATTCCCTTTGCCACCCCCCTCCCTGGCCCCTTTTCAAAGGCCTTCAAAGTTGAGTTAAGAAGACGAGAAAAAATAACAAGAAAAGAGTTATAACTTTAAAAAGAGAAGCCAATGAGAAGAAGAATATTTCTAGAATAACCCCGACTGGCGGTAATTGTAGCCACCGAATTAATTACCGGTGGTTGCGTGTTTGTCATGCCGATATGTTACCTTGTTTCAGCGGCTACCGGTGGTTGCGTGTTGGTCATGCCGATGTGCTACCCTGTTTAAGTGGCTACCTATGGTTGCGTGTTTGTCATGCCGATATGCTACCTTGTTTCAGTGGCTACCGGTGGTTGCGTGTAGTGTTGTCTTGCCGATGTGCTGCCCTGTTTATGTGGCTACCGATGGTTGAGTGCTGCCACGCCGATATGCTACCTGGTTCCAGTGGCTACCATTTCACCTAAGATGATCACATCAATGGTTGACCAAGTTACTTTATCACAATTGCCATCTGACTTTACTTCGTAACATATCGACTTTAAATTGATCACGTCAAAGGCAGAAGCGTCACTCGGATACGTGTCACCCGGGGCGGTAGCTCATGGTGTCACCCCCTCACGACTTAAACCGAAGAATCCCTCCGAATTGTCCAGTGCCAAATGACGGGAATATACAGAATTTCAAATTTTGTTGTCATCCCCTGATGGTATCACCCGGGGCGGCCCGCCCCCACCGCATCCCCTAGTGAAGCCAAAGGTAAAAGGCTGGCATAAAAAAGTATGTCATTTGTGATGACATTGGCTACCATTTAGGGTTGTCCGGTATTGTCAAGTGAAAAAAAGTTACGTATTTTAAATATGGCTTTTTTAAGCCACCCACCGACAAATTTCGGTCGACACAAGTCGTGACAAGTATCCGGTAGTTCTGAGACAGTCATCTGGCAACGCTAGCTACCAAACACATTTATTTGACGATGGCTTCCATACACATTTATTTAACTATGGCTTCCATACACATTTATTTGACGATAGCTACCATACACATTTACTTGACAATGGCCATGGCTACGATTCAGATAAACATTATCACGGTAAAGGTTTCTTTATTCATTGAAATTTTACAATATTCAGAAATACATCTTCTACAAGACGTTTGTTGTTTAGTTGTGATCGTATGGAAACTATTTATAGCCACTCATACATCCGGGTGCTTCCCCGGGACATCTTATCAACAATTTAGTCAAGGGATATCTGTCCTTGAACTAAATTTGCTTACAACTATATTTCACCAAATAATTTACGTCTGTATTTCTCTGCTTTGGGGCTGTCCATAAATGACGTCACGCAGCTAGGGGGGGGTCAGGGGGTCAAGCATTTGCGCCGAAGAGACGATAAGTGACTTAGGGGAGGGGATAAAGGAAATGTGACGTGACAGCTAAAAATCGGTGAAACTTTGAATAAAATTTCCACTTTACTAAATCATTGCTTGCAATTTAATTGATGACGTGTACGGCGTGCGAAAATTTATCAGATACAAAATTTTTCGTTTGAAATATTCCCTGTGAAATACTTCTAACGCGAAAATGCTGTAGAAGAATCTGTCAAAGGGAAATAAAATAAAGTTCCGACAAACTACAAGGTACTTTCATACAACTTTTTCCTCCGAACATGAAAGAAAAATCTTTTTTGTTTAAACAAAAAATAAATAATAATAAAATGTTTTAGGTTCTTTGAATGAATCAATGACAGGAAGTTAACGAGTCTTTGAATGAATCAATGACAGGAAGTTAACGAGTCTTTGAATGAATCAATGACAGGAAGTGAACGAGTCTTTCAAACACGCCGACATTATTTATTTAGTTATCAGTTGAGACAGGCCAATGTTTTTTTTGTTTTGTTTTTGTTTTTTTAATCTATCCTTCCATTTTCTTACTCCTTCCTCCACTCGTATCACGACCATGTTTAAAAAGTGTCCAGAGTAAAAAAATTAAATGTATATTTTAATTTTTCAAAGATATTTACTGTAATAAAAAAAATATTTTAAAAAACCGGACAAAACAAAGAGTTGAAAATAATTTGGGCTATTACCTGTGTATAGTTTATCACAAAAGTGTTAGTAGTCGGCCCCCAAACTGCTGTTTGGCAGTTAATGCGGCCCTCCGAGCAGAAAAGTTTGGAGACCTCTGGGCCTAGCAGGAAAACTGATTTTAAATAAGACTTACAAAGTTGCAAGTTTGTTAAGTTTATCAATTAAAAAGTTACTAACGCCGCCAGTGTTCCCTTTAAGTTGCGTGTTTGCGCGGCCGCGCATTTCTTTGGCCAAGGGCCGCGCAGTGGTTTAGAATAACCGCGCAGCAAATTGTGTAGTATTGCACACGAAAATGGATGCTTTGCAACCTTGCCCACGAACCAACGAACCTTATATGGAACATTGACCAGCGCCTAGCACACATAAACAATCAAACTGGTGGGCCCTTACCGGACGTGACGTCATTGGTTGTTGACATTTTGTCTGAACGTTCCGTTTACTGTAGTTTTAGTTTATGAGTGTGGCGAATGCATTAACAGCAGGAATAAAAGTTTGTAGAGCACAATAGTATGTTTTTGGAAGTATGCTTTTAGCTACTGTGTGAAATAAGTTGAATGGATGGTGGCTAGGTTGCATTCGTTAGCCGTCATGAACGCGAAAATTATGTTACGTTTTGGACGAGTACCATCGCAGCTTTTTTCAACAATATTGACAGCCCTGGAAGCGATTAGTGATGTACCGGAATTCGGCTCCGGTAATCCGGCCATTTTTACAAATCCGGCTCCGGCTTCTAATTCGGCAGAATTTCACTTCATAAATCAAACCAAATCCGGTTAGCCATTAGAGCCATAAAAATATATAAAACGGCTCCGGAAACTCCGGGATTCGGCTATTTTCGCACATACGACCCAGTTTTGGCTCTGGTCGGATTTCACTTTAAATATCTGTCCTAATCCGGTCCCGACCGGATTATAAATATTTGAATTCTGCGCGGTGATTCTAAACTCCTACGATGCGTCGGTCAAATATCTGCGCAGCCGCGCTGCTTAAAGAAAACATTGCTACCATGGTTCTAAGTTCTAACACTTGGCTTACATATCACCTGCAAACCAAACATCCACCACAGTATCAGAAACTTCAGGTGAGACAATCTAAAGCTATGTTAACGATTGTCCAGCTCGGTTGGTTATATTGTCAATAAGACCCGCTCATGACTTGAACGAAATAATGTCAATACACCAGTGGCGTGTTTATCTATAGGGCAGGGGAGCAACTAGCCCCCCGCACCCTTATTGGTGGGTCTAAAAAGGCGCCCCTCTAAAGACGCCCTAGATTAACACTAAAAGGGTGTTACTGGAGCAGAAAAAAAAGATTGCTAATCACGAAACTTCTAATCAACACAAAACTGCAATACGACAGTATTGGCTTGCGAAATATCGTATTTCAAATGATGAAACTGTGATATCTGGTTTGATCAGTCAGGAGCGTCGCGAAGTGGAAAAGAATAGAGAAATATTGAAATGAATGATAGACATGACGTTCTTAGCAAAACAAGATTAAATGGAAAAGACGTAAACAAGGTAAGGGTTAGCCTGACCGGACGTAACAAAACAGCGAACGTTTCGGCAAAGAGCCTTTATCAACGAACATACAATACACAAATAAAACGAAAATAAAAATAAAAAATAAAATGGATACTTTGGATTTCACTTTTTTTTTTTGGATTACTTTTTTGGATACTTTTGATTTCACCGCAGCTAAGTTTCTTCATTTTATTTTTATTTTTATTTTCGTTTTATTTGTGTATTGTATGTTCGTTGATAAAGGCTCTTTGTCGAAACGTACGCTGTTTTGTTACGTCCGTCAGGCTAACCCTTACCTTGTTTACGTCTTTTCCATTTAATTTTGTATAAGCCTGATTGCAGTCCTACCCCTCATTCTGTTTAGCAAAACAAGGTTTGCCATTCAGAGGACACAAATCAATTCTCGCTTTGTTGAAGGTAGTTGTAGAAATACTGGAAATTTTCATGAAATGTTATCTTTATTAGCCAAATATGATTCCACTTTGGACAGTCATCTGACGTTTGAAAAGAAAAAAACAACACTTTATGTTAGTCATGGTGTGCAAAATGATTTAATTCAATGACTCACACCTGAATGATCACCGACAATAGATAATGAAGTTACGTCCGCTAAATTCTCTTCTTTTATTTTTGATTAAACCATTTATATATCTAAAATTGATCAGATGTCAGTTTCCTAACGTTCAGTTTTAATATCAGGACATGTTGTGGAAAGATTTAAAAGCGAAACATTCATCACACAATCTGGCGAGGACAGGCGCATCTGTGATGTCTACAATTAATAGCGGCATTTCAAACTCAAAGAAAGAAAATGTTACACGATGCCATCTATTGTCATTCTTGTGTCCATATTTTTAATTTGGTTTCTATCGAAGCAATGTCTGTAAACAGTGATCAGCGCTGGACTAACACTCCGTCTTTCGTTGCAAATGCACGGAGTAAAAAAAAAATCGAGGGGCGCAAAATTCATTTATGGAAATGGGGAGGAGTGATCTGAATAATGAATTTTAAAAACATGTCCCGAAAATGAGGCCGTAAATCATTTTAAATAGTATAGAGTATAAAATTACCATTTAAATAATGGGCGATTCATAACTATTGTATTATAAAGCCAATATTCGATGTTAACCGGGCCGTAATGAGTTTCATGACAAGAGGCCATATCGTTCTTTATACGTCGAAAATGTTGTAACTAGGATATTTTGTGCCCAGTGAAAAATTATTTAGATATAAAATTTGCGCCCCCTCGAGCCTTTCCACTTAATCAAAATTCACTATAATGTAACGTAAGCCTAATTTTTGCACCCCTATACCTTGAAGCCCGTAAACATATTTACCTCGCTGCCCCACATTCTTACAACTTGGACCGGCGCACAGTACAAAAGAGTTTAACTTTGATTTCGTAGGCTCACATCAAATAGTTATATAAGACATCCTAGTAATGGAGAGAAAATGACCAGCAATGGTTGGTGTATTCTGTAGCTAAATATTCTCTTTTTGCCTCTACTGTAAAATGCGTGTAATTGTTAGCCTACATCTTTGTAAGCAAACGATGACTATGGAGATTAGTAGGATATAGTTCAAGTCCTAAAAAAAATAACGAAACTACTAAAAGCTTTCTAAAGCCAAAATTCCTGTCTTAAATTGAGTGTTCCTTGTAAAATTTGCAAACAATACATGATACTTCTCAAATATTTTGGATTGCAGAAACCCATCGTTGGTCACTGATTTTTAACGGGTATTTTCGATCGTCAAACTTATGCGATGGCATCATTGCATCCCTACAATGGTTGCGCAGAGAGGATACTATCTTAAATTCATTTACCACCTTGCTGACACTGCAACCACGCCTTCAGAACAAATATTTTATAAACAGCAACGGCAAAACAGTTAGTTTTATTTTTTATATCATTAATATGAACTAAAATATGTTCTTTCTGTGATTTGGCCAATTGCAAAGATTTGAAAAGCCTTTTATATCTAACAGATAAAGCATCAGTGGACATACAATGATATATAAGGGGTGTATTCTCTATTGTCAAAATATTTAGAACCTTCGGGATGTTTTGAAATCAATAAAAGAATGAAATCTGCGCCAAACTTGACTTGAGCGTTGCCCTAGGAATTTTATTTACTTTCCGATCCGGGGAAAGTAATTTTTAAAAACTAAAAATAATTCAGAACTATGTTGGAAACAATATCTCAAACAAGATGATCAAACCTCGCTGTAGATTCTATAGCTGTTAAGTATTGAAAAGAATATAAAGATGAGTTAGACTTTGTATGGGAAAAGCACTACTATTAAGCTCTCTCTAATGAGCGTTGAAAAGGAACTAATGTAACCTTACTTAGCTTTACTGACTTGATTTATAACGCCGCCATGAGAAAAATTCGCAAAAGAAATGTGTAGGTTTAAAGAATCATAATAAATATTTTTATGACTTTTTGATTTCAAATAGAAGAAGCAATTCGTTACCCCATTTAAAAAAATCATTAAAAAATACGGAATAACGCGTAATATTATTCTTTACGGGGGAGGGGGAGGGGGCGCGTTCGTCGGAGGACTACCTGTATATAAACATGCATATCTATGCTTGAACGCCCTTAATCAATATAAATAAAACAAAATATTAACTCAAAGAAATTGAATTCATAATTTTCTTCTAAAAAAGTAACAACAAAGAAAACCCATCTGGATTTTTTTTGGGAAAATCGTACTCCCCCACCCCACTGTGGTTGAGGGAGTAGTGAGATGGGATTCGTCCATGTCGTCGGTGTATTTCAAAGTCCAAATGGCTTTATATATTTTAAAACAGAAGACACCTCCTCTTTCATGTCCAGTCTCTTTAAATATCTCTCTAATATGACTTTTTTTCTTAACTTTTTCCTAATTTGTTTTAATGTTTTTTGCGTGTTTTATTATTAAGTTAAGTGATATATTTTAAATTAAAAGTTTACGCGTTTAACGTACTATATAGTATTTCTTAATTCCTTTCTAGATGAAAGAAATGTGTCTTCTTTTTTTCGGACATAAAATTAAACACAGCAAAAAAATTACTTTGGTGTCACCCCCCCCCC
>MUZC01000211.1:200376-214335 GCA_002072015.1 Radix auricularia
GGGTGGAGGGTGGTTTGGTCCAGGGGACCACGGGGGGGAGGGGAGGGAGTTGATGAGTGAGTGGCGAGGGACAATCTTGATTTGCATCGTCTTTATTGTGAGCGGAGATCAAAGGCACAACAAAGGGGTGCCATCGCGCGAGTTAATACTTTAGTTGTCATTATTCCCCCTAACCAGATAACGTCGGGCCTGTATCAGCTTACGGCTAAGCTTTGCTCTTTTTGATGCTCAGCAGACAAGATGCTGAGTTTTACGAGCTTGGCCAAACGCAAGTAGGAGAGTTAAAAAAATTAATATTTTGTTTTGGATTTTTTTTTTTTTTTAAAAGATTTTCCCTCCCAGTTTTTCACCTCTGTGTCCACCCGCCCCCAAGGGATATTTAGACAGTTGTCATTGGAGGAGCTAACGGTGTCTTTCTATGTGGTGGGGCACAAAGTGACATCCGGGGGCGTAGACTAGGCTGACATTGGCAAATGAGATGACGATTTAATGGCTTCACAACACATGTGAAATGCCAACATTCGACCGGTTATGTACACGTAAAACGGCCAACATTCGACCGGTTATGTACACGTAAAACGGCCAACATTCGACCGGTTATGTACTCGTAAAACGGCCAACATTCGACCGGTTATGTACACGTAAAACGGCCAACATTCATCGCATTCGGATATGTACACGTAAAACGGCAAATATTCATCGCATTCGGTTATGTACACGTAAAACGGCCAAAATTCACCGCATTCGACAACATTACAGTTGACAACCCTTATACGTAACAATGACCTTTGACATCCATATAAGTCAAACAACTCTTGACTGATAAATAAAGTCTAAATGAACCTTGACTGATAACATAAGTCAAAATCAACCTTTACTGATAAAATACGTCAAAAGAAACATTGACTGATAAAATACGTCAAAAGAAACATTGACTGATAAAATACGTCAAAAGAAACATTAACTGATAACATAAGTCAAAATCACATTTGACAACTCGAATATTTCACTGCCATATTTAACTCAAATATGTCACAGCCATGTTTAAGTCAGATATGTCATAGCCATATTAAAATTAAATATATCACAACCACATTTAACTTAATTTATGTCAAAGCCATATTTAACTAAAATATGTCAAAGCCATATTTAACTCAGATATGTCATAGCCATATTAAAAATAAATATATCACAACCACATTTAACTAAAATATGTCATAGCCATATTTGACTAACATATGTCACAGTCATATTTAACTCAAATATTTCACAGCCATATTTAACTCAAATATGTCACATCCATGTTTAACTCAAATGTGTCATACCCATTTTTAACTCAAATATGTCACATCCATGTTTAACTCAAATGTGTCATACCCATATTTAACTCAAATATGTCACATCCATGTTTAACTCAAATGTGTCATACCCATATTTAACTCAAATATGTCACATCCATATTTAACTCAAATATGTCACATCCATATTTAACTCAAATATGTCACATCCATATTTAACTCAAATATGTCACAGCCATATTTAACTCAAATATGTCACAGCCATATTTAACTCAAATATGTCACAGCCATATTTAACTCAAATGTGTCATACCCATATTTAACTCAAATATGTCACATCCATGTTTAACTCAAATGTGTCATACCCATGTTTAACTCAAATGTGTCATGCCCATTTTTAACTCAAATATGTCACAGCCATGTTTAACTCAAATGTGTCATACCCATGTTTAACTCAAATATGTCACAGCCATGTTTAACTCAAATGTGTCATACCCATATTTAACTCAAATGTGTCATACCCATTTTTAACTCAAATATGTCACAGCCATTTTTAACTCAAATATGTCACAGCTATGTTTAACTCAAATGTGTCATACCCATGTTTAACTCAAATGTGTCATACCCATATTTAACTCAAATATGTCACAGCCATGTTTAACTCAAATATGTCACAGCCATGTTTAACTCAAATATGTCACAGCCATGTTTAACTCAAATATGTCACAGCCATATTTAACTCAAATATGTCACAGCCATGTTTAACTCAAATATGTCACAGCCATGTTTAACTCAAATATGTCACAGCCATGTTCAACTCAAATATGTCACAGCCATATTTAACTCAAATATGTCACAGCCATATTTGACAGTCCACGTTTTTGACTACAAATCCTTTATTTATGAGAAATAGACTAGCTGAAAAGATGTTCATTATAATACGAAGGGAAAAACAATCCAAAAATACAAAGTTTTAGTCATGTTTCGTAAAACATGTTCAATATAATGCGCACCGATCGTGAAAATATTTTTTTAAAAGTAATGTCAATATAATACGCACCTTATTGCGCGACAGGAAATGTGGTTCAATATAAATAGCACCATGAGACTCTATCTCAAAAATTAACATGATACATTGAGATATATAAAATAATATAAAAATTCAATAATTTAATTACAGCACATTCGATCGATCTGAAATTTTGATACATCACTTAATAAAATTGACGCTTGATAATTTGACTTTTGGTATAAAGTATTATATAACAGAAGCATATTCGACCCCTCTAAATTTATTTGTAGTACATGTATTTTTAGATCATCTGAACCAATGGAAACGCGTAGATTTTCTACATGTTGGTTCTTCAGTTCTTCTCCCAGAAAACGTGTACTAATGTTTGACGTGTCGACACTGTGTTAAGCTTCAAACGAATTCTAGTGCATGTATTTTATATGACGTTTCTAAGAGTTTGGGTAAGATTAATTCCCACACCGTCCTTGCTTATAGCCCAAAAGGCCCGTGCTGCCAACCCCCCTGGAGACGCCCCACTCGTCCCTTGTCCTTTCTATTCTCGAACCTTCCATGCCAGGATCGGTATCGTCAGCCATTTGCGCACATATAAGCAAAACCAGTCCCAGCAACTCTCGGATGACTAGAGTGGTCCTCGTCGACTCGACGGACGAACAACAGTCAAAGTAAAACATAAGAAGTTTTTGAACAGATTACGGTTTAAAAAAATAAATTAAAAAAAAATAAATAAAAAAAAAATTTAAAAAAAATAAAAATAAAAATTCATTTAAGTTAAAGAAAATAAAATAATAAACAAAAGTGAATAAAGTTTTATGAAATGAATCAACAGCAGCTGTAACGTGTAATTAAATCCATTAAGTCTAAGTATAACCACAGCGCAGCTAGTTGTTAGTTTTAACAAATCTTACTAAGTTTTTGTTTTTTAAAGTTTGTTTTAGTTTAATCCATACCCTGTTAACAACCGTTAGTTCATTTATACCCAGCATAATTTTAATCCCAACCACTTGTTATCAAAGTAAAGGAAAGTGATGTTTTTGATAAATGAATGTAAAAACAATGCACCACCCGAAGGGAAAGAATCTTATTTCCAAGGGAAGTGACTCAGACATACTTTTTTAAAATTCTGGGCTGTCTACCCTAAAACACCACAACAAATAGTTATTGAATTGACCTATTTTGATTTATTATTGGGTCACACTTTATTCTCTCTTATTTGTGTACGAACGCAGTTGTCAAGATGTCTTTGGCAGTTGACCCTAATTTAACACATGTTGAGGGAAATGGGATCACGCTGTTTTTTTCGTAAAGTGTAAAGTTTAGAATCATATCAGTATGTATAGGGCTAGGAATGCACAAACTACCAGTGGCGTCGCTAGGGGGGTGCGGAGGGGGCGGGCCGCCCCGGGTGACACCATCAGGGGGGTGACGCCAGACCGTAAAATTCTATATATTTCCGTTATTTGGCACTAGAAAACTCGGAGGATTTCTATGGGTTAAATCATGAGGGGGTGACACCATGAGCTACCGCCCCGGGTGACACCATGAGTTACCGCCCCGGGTGACACCAAACCTAGTGACGCCTCTGCAAACTACTCATTTGTTAGCGTTGGTTTAAGTAGCAAAGGGCTTTCCGATGATTTTTAAAAATATTTTTCCTCATTCGAAATACACTAAACTAACTGCATGGTCAATTGTTTTCTTAATCTGTGATCTTGCCTCTATGAACAAATTCAATGTAAACAAAACTTTTCAGTCTTTACTAATGTGCAATTTAATCACATTGTATACACAACATTGCCTTTAATTTTTCTGTAGCTATAATCCCTCAAGACAATCGGTAAATAAAAGATGTTTTGAGAACAAATGTGCACTGATAGATTCTATATATTATTTTACATCTAAAAGAAAAATGAATATCGGTGTCTGTTTGCAGGAAAAATTAATTGCAGTGTATTATCAAAATAGGGTCATAAAATATAAAATTAGCAATACCCCAAGAAATTAAAACAAAACTACAACAAAAACATAAATTTTATTGAAATGCAAATAAAAACAAAAGAAAAAATATGTTTCCGCTGGGGCTTGAACCCAGGACCTTCCGCGTGTTAGGCGGATGTGATAACCACTACACTACGGAAACGTTGTAACTGTGAAGCACATTTTACTATATATCACTATGGTTCGGAAAAACCGGTAGTAATTTTAGAAAGTTTTTACTCCGACTGTTTATGTTTATAAAATAACGAAATAATGCACAGCTAAGTTATAGCTATAGATTTAAGACTAGTAATGTTAGGAGTTAAGTAGTTACGTTTATTTTTTTTTTATAGGGGATTACTAATCTTATGAATCTAAAATTATTATTAGAAAATAAAAAACAAATTACACAAACTATTTGTGTATAAATGAACTAACTAACACTAAGACTATTAATAATATAATAATAATAATTTAAATTTATGGAATGAAGTCCCATTCAGTTAGTCATTCATTCAGAATTCAGTATGATTTATTATAAAATAAAGCAGTACAATTTTGTACAACTTTAATTTAAGTAAGAAGTAATTTAATTTTATATTATTTATGAATTTATGACTACAAATTACAAGTACTACAAAAAAAAATACAAGTACAAGTTACAATGTTACAATTACACTTAAATTACATTTACATCGTTATCGTTAGTCGTTATTTCATTAGTCATTAGTGATATTAGTAGTAGTAGTAGTGATAGTACTATAGTCTATAGTACTGATCGTGACTGATTGTAATACTAATAGTAATAGTTAGTAATACCAATACTAGTACTAGTATTAGTATACTAGTGATAGTGTTGGTAGTGGTAGTCGTTAGTCATTACTATCACTACCATCTTAATTAAAATTATGCCTATGCCTATTACTACTATAATTTTAATGACAATATCAATTGTCAATATTGACATATTGACAATATTGACATTGAAAATGATATTAATTTGAATAAATTGAAATATTATTAATTATTATGAGGTATAACAATAAATTATTCTATAGTGACTATACTATAACTATAATTTATTGACTATACTATACTATACTATACTATACTATACTATACTATAAAAAATTATAATAATACTAATTTTGTATTTGTTATGAAATGATTATATTATAATTGATTATGAATTATGATTGAATTTGAATGAATGAATGTCAACGGTAATTAGTAATATTAATTTAGTAAGAGTAAGTTACAGTAAGTTAAGAAGTTTAGTAATTAGTAAGTCTAACTGAATGGCGGATAAGGATATATATTTTTTTTTAATTGGTGATTTTAAAAGTTAATCAAACATAAACATGGGCCTTTTTTTTCAAACTTGCACTAGCATATGTTAAATTGGAAATTTTGTGTGTTTTTTTTTCTTCGGCTGTCAGTCACAATGAATCCTGAATGGCGATCACAAACAGGCAACGGGGAGGGGGGGAGGCAACTTTAAGCCCCGCCTCCATTCGCCTTTAGGGAGAAGTGTGAACTTTGAAGCGTGGTGGTAGGAAGCGATCAGTGTGTGTGTACGGTGTGTGAAGTGTGCAGTACGGGGAAAGGAATTTGTAATAGTGCCAATAATTCTGTACTGTTGAGCCTTGTTTTTATGTTTTCATCCATAAGACCAGGATTCAGGATAATTGTGTGTTCTTTCTAATGCTGGAAATTACTATGTGAATTCTGAGGGATGGATTGGACATTTTGACAATGGGAAAACTGCAAAGTAAACATGGTCAGTACAAAGTTTACGAAGAGAATTTAATGAATTTTAATGCATTAATTTTAATGATAAATAATAAATTTAAATAAATGGCCAATGGCATCCTACATAAGTTATGTCATAACCTAAAAAAAAACTACTATTGTTAAAATAACTTAAATCAAGCTAAGTGCAGGGTAATGAAGTTTAACAATATTTCACTTAACATACTTTTTTGTAAGAGATTTTTAAATCTTTGTTTTAAATTAAAAACTTTGCAACTTTAAACTGTACTGTCATTAGTACTGTCCATTGTACTATTAATTAAAATTAAACATATCTCTTAGTTTTAGAATTTATTTAGACTTATAATATTAAATTAAATGTAGTCACTATAATTATAATTCACTATAATGAGTATAGAGTATAGTCTTTGGTTAAGTTATTGTTTTAGTTTTTAGTGACTTTTTAAAATTAAAAGAAAGGAAAATGACTTTGCGCTAAAATTTTAGAGCCGCCCTACTAAATGCCCTAATGTAAAATAATATTTTTAAAAACATTAATTAACAAACTTGTTACTTACTGAGGCGCCATCTATAAAGCTAACGTCATCTATAAACTTAACGTCATTTTAAGGCAAGGTGAGACTTTACTTCTCGATAAATTTCTTTGAACTTTCCTTTGAAGTTGGTATGCTACCTCCCCTCCCCTCCTCTCGGTTTCCCTGTTGAGTGAGCCTAAGGGCTGTGGTATCGCGTTTTAAAGTGGGGGGGGGGGGACAGTAGATCTAAGTTATTTTTAGAGTCTGTCTAAACTAAATCAAAGAATCAAAGGAGCGCAAGTTTAAAAGACTTTCCTGAATAATAACATCTAAAATACATATAATACAATCGACCGTCATTAGGGCCTTACTATAACTTTAACGGTTGTTGAACATGAATGTATTTTGACGTAGGGTGCATTTTGTACTTACGTCAAATTATGATAGTTAATTTAAAAGTTAAGTCTGTTTCTTTTTCAATTTGACTCGCGCCAAAGGAGTAATAAATATACTTATACTTTAAATTTAAACGTCAACGCGTTAAGGGGAAATGTTTTCTGCAACTCAGTTATGGCTTATGGCGGTTGAATATTTATTATTGTCTAGAAGTAGTAAGGTGTTATGGGCTATGGCCATGTGATATACTGTTAAGTCAGGATAATATTTATTATTGTCTAGAAGTAGTAAGGTGTTATGGGCTATGGCCATGGCGATATAATATTTTTGAAATAATATTTATATAAAAAAGTATATTTCAAGCATATGCTTCATATGATATATATGTTTAGTTAGTCTAGTCACTCTAGTGGGCTCATACAGAAATGACGTTTTTAATAATGATGTCGATGTAGAGGTTAAAGGGTAATTAACTTAGATGAAAAGAACGGTTGGGTTATCTCCTCTAATATACCCATATGTATGTAGATAGATACAATTTGTTCGCCACATTACCCTTTAGCCTGTGATGCACAGTTAGACGCTATTATCACCTCGTTGAACAGGTGGGCCTTGGTTCCTAGTTCTTGGGGTGAAAAAGAAAAAACAAAAAAAGATGTGGGTTAGTTTAAATAAAACGCATTTCCGAGGACTCATCGAGTTTTTTTTTTATCACCCGCAAGAGAAAATAAAAAATCATAACACAACTCTATTTCGTCGTGGAAGTTTAAGTACCGGTATTTGGTGTTGTGGTGCGGCGCCACCATTCCCTGCCCACATCACAGTGGTGTGTATAGCTATGTTGAAAGGGAAGTCACCGGGGAGGGATGGAATAGGCGGTAGTGGCCGACTGGAGTATACAAACATGATCAACCACCGGGCTGTGACCAGAGTATATAAACATGTACAACAACCGGCCTGTGACTAGAGTATACAAACATGATCAACCAACGGGTTGTGACCAGAGTATATAAACATGATCAACCACCGGGCAGTGACTATACCGTAAGGTAAATTCCGGGCTTACAAGTCTACATCAGAATTAGTCTATCATAAAAAAGGTAACCACGTGTATTTTCAGGAGAGTTCCTCCCCCATCTCGTGTGATTTAGGTGGGGGCGGGGCTTTTTTTTTTGGGGGGGGGGGCGAAGCTTTTGTTTACTATATTTAAAGAACCATCTAAACTAGACATCTGCCCCGATATCGTCCTATTGTTCGGTTAGGCTACACCGCTACAGGTCTTGCTTGACCTGTGTCATGGCTGCACTGATAACGTGCATGATCCCTGCTGCATACTCTCGTACTGCTATGGTACATGATGATTTACGCTGTCCGTTATATGCGTATATAATATGTCGATTAAACTCATGCCATATTTTAAAAGCAACAGTTTATTGTTTATTTATACACCACTAGTTTAGGTGGTTTAAAAAAAAAAAAAATATTTCTATTTTATTATTTTTTAAAATTATTTTTTTTGAGGGGGGGGGGGAGCATTCGTTTGTTTATCTAGGTAAATGATATCCCCCCCCCCCGGCCCACCTCGGCACGTCGGAAATGGCTAGGTCTGTGGAAAGATGTTTAAGTGCATATTCGATTTAGGGGCCGTATCTAGTCTATGTCTATGTAAAATGTAAAAGGGACAGTATTGCACATTACATGTAACATTTATGTTAAGCTATTCGCTTGAGGAAAAACTAAATATAAGGATTCGGTAGTTGGGGAAGTTGTTATTTAATGTGGGTATGTGGCGATTCGTTACCGAAGTTGGTCATCATCGGAATGCCTGGTCCAATCTGCAAATGGTGCCCCGGGTTACGAAGAACCAATTCATGACTGCTGTCTCAGGTTACGAACGAATGGGGGAGATGTCAAATCTATCATTTGCGACAAACGATGGTGCTCGGTACAAACGAAAGGCCACGCAGTACTAACATAGGAGTAGTGGCTCCAGTGAGATAAAGCAATACTATAATTGCCTTATGCATCAGATTTTAAACTTCCTCCTGAAGCGCGTGTAGCTAACGCGGTTTTCATCATTTCGATTACACGTACCTAATTATTAGGCTAATACCGGTCATTTCATCCGGCACCATCATCTGCTGAGTACAAAATGAACATTTACAATGGGAATGTGTTGAGTATTGTCTGTAAGCTTACAAAACCATGTTCCTAAGTCCAAACTTTTCATACGTACATGGTCCAGATATCGGTCTTTCATCCCCCCTCCATAAATTGGTCCCGTGTGTCCCATATTTTCGTGTTTCACCCCCCCGTCCATAAATTGGTCCTGTGTCCCCCATATTTTGGTCTTTCACCCCCGTCCATAAATTGGTCCTGTGTCCCCCATATTTTGGTCTTTCACCCTCCGTCCATAAATTGGTCCTGTGTCCCCCATATTTTGATCTTTCAACCCCCCCGTTCATAAATTGGTCCTGTGTGTCCCATATTTTGGTCTTTCACCTCCCGTTCATAAATTGGTCCTGTGTGTCCCATATTTTGGTCTTTCCCTAGTCTGTTACTTTTTTAAAAGGTCGATTTCATTTAAGCGTGTTTATCGGACAAAATTATACACCAACCTCGACTTGGGGGCTCCTGTCGCTATCGTGCTACGTATTTGACCTCCCTATAAAGATTTTAGAACCAGTGATAACTACAGATCTTTACCACCGAGCTCTACAACACCAGGGATTCTGTACTGTTTGTCCACTAAAAACTTTTACACTTCCAGATCTCTTAAACATTCTATTACACCTGATGCTCTTGACCTCTCTAAAATTCGTGACCACTCTTGACCTCTCTAAAATTCGTGACCACTCTTGAACACTCTAAATTCTTGACCACTCTTGAACTTTTGACTCGTGACCACTCTAAAATTCTTGACCACTCTAAAATTCGTGACCACTCTTGACCACTCTTGACTCTGGACCACTCCAAAATTCTTGACCAGTCTTAACCTCTGGACCACTCTAAATCTATAGACCACTCTTGAAACTCTTGACCATACTTAGACATTGACCTCTTTAGACGTTAAATTATTGACCTACTTATATCATTCAACATGTAAACAAACACAAAACACAATGCCGAGACAGATGTGAGTCTCTCAGCGATACGGGACGTGTTAACTCGTGTCCACTAATCTCATCCCTCCGAGGATGTGCCGAGCAGCTAAAGATCACTCACTTGGATAACACCTCAACGTCAACAACCCACTCTCGCCCGTCGTAGAGCCGCAGACACCCGGACCACTTATTACCTCGGGAAATGCTCTCATTCATAATTTATGGCTGGGATATCTACACACATGCGTGAGCGCGTCATAAGAATAAGTACAAGGGCCGTCTTTGTTATTATTTGAAGCTTCTTTTTTTACTCTAAGTTTTTTTTTTAATCAACCATTCGATTCAACTCAGAAACCGTTCGCGAAACAAATAAAATTATTATTTTTCCCATCTCTCTCTTTTTTCTTCCTCTATCTTTAAGTTATAGCAAGCAAAAAAGTTGTCCCTGGGTTGTCTACTCTTGAATTTTACATACTTAAAAAAAGGCTTTGCGTTAAACCTAGTCACTACACTAGTGCGTTAAACCTAGTCACTAAACTAGTGCGTTAAACCTAGTCACTAGACTAGTGCGTTAAACCTAGTTACTAGACTAGTGCGTTAAACCTAGTTACTAGATAAGTGCGTTAAACCTAGTCACTAGACTAGTGCGTTAAACCTAGTCACTAGACTAGTGCGTTAAATCGATTCACTAGACTAGTGCGTAAAATCGATTCACTATACTAGTGCGTTAAACCGATTCACTATACTAGTGCGTTAAACCGATTCACTATACTAGTGCGTTAAACCGATTCACTATACTAGCGCGTTAAACCGATTCACTATACTAGTGCGTTAAACCGATTCACTAGACTAGTGCGATGACTGGTAGATGGATGCTGAAGATTGACCTCCATATTGTTTCTGATAGAAGTATGTCATTGAAGAAGTGTTTAGGATTTAGCAGATGGATAACATGCAAACATGCTTTGTATGAGCCTGATAAAACCTGTCTTTATATTTGACTGTGGATTTCACCGCAGCTAAGTTTGAATTTCTTTTTAGTAGTTTTGTTGTTGTTCTATTTGATCGTTGTAGAAGGATCTTTGCCGAAACGTTCGCTGTTTTGTGACGTCTTGTTAATTTTCATACCTATAGACTACCCTGTTTCCATGTTATCTACTTATCTACAAGCCTGACTTCAGTCTCACTCTCATTTTGTATAGGATCTAGGATACTCTATAGGATCTAGGATACTCTATAAGATCTAGGATACTACTCTATATGATCTAGGATACTACTCTAAAGGATCTAGGATACTACTCTATAGGATCTAGGATACTACTCTATAGGATCTAGGACACTACTCTATAGGATCTAGGACACTACTCTATAGGATCTAGGATACTACTTTATAGGATCTAGGATACTACTCTATAGGATCTAGGATACTACTCTATAGGATCTAGGATACTACTCTATAGGATCTAGGATACTACTCTATAGGATATAGGATACACTTCCCTGGTGTCAATGGTAACTCCATTTCCGTTCTTCAATGTCCCCCTCGAGTCCGATTCTGGAGTGGTGAGACCTGCGTTTGGCTTTGTTGGCGAGATCAATACCGGACCCCCTCACGCCCTCCCTGACCCCGCTCTCCCATGACGGTGTGATCTCGGAGCATGAGTCAACGGAAGGGTTGGGAGCTGGTGGGTGGGGAGGGGGTGGGGAGGGNTCGTCCTGTCCTAAAAACCTTCAGCCATCGGCTTTGTTTATTGTTGGTGGAGGGGGTGGGTGGAGGCAGTGGCGGTAGTGTCTCGGACACTGGAGAGTCATGTGTGTGTTTCGGCCTGGCTACCCGGCGATGGTTGGTGGGTGGGGGAGGGGCGTGAAGGGGAGGATTAGCGATCAGTTTTTATTGTCCTGTCGTCAGTTTTATGGGGCGTGGTAATTGGGAGGAGTCAGAATACGTCATCCTCTAGTTTCCGTTTGTTAGGGAGGACGAGGGCTGGGCCCCCTCCATCCACATTCAGTGACGTTTGTTAGGGAGGACGAAGGCTGGGCCCCCTCCATCCTCAATTAGTGACGTTTGTTAGGGATAACGAGGGCTGGGCCCCCTCCAGATACGCCCTCTGTTGCCCGGTGAAATGATTTTCCTCTTTGATTCAAGTGCTTGAAAAAAATCTTAAGAGCAATATTTGTTTTTAGAAATGATTCACCAACTTGTTAATTGACGTTATACATACATTTACATTATACACACACACTGGTCATTTAAATTATACACACACACTGGTCATTTAAATTATACACAAACTGGTCATTTAAATTATACGCACACTGGTCATTTATATTATACACACACACTGGTCATTTGTATTATAATTATACACACACTGGTCATTTACATTATACACCCACTGCGGGGCCGCGGTGGTCGAGTGGCAAGCGCGCTCGACTGTCGTTCCGATGGTCACGAGTTCGAATCCGTGGGAAGCCAAGGACCTGCTCCCGGGGCCCAGGTCGTCCCCGAGTCCCACCCAGCTCCAAATTGGTGAAAAGCGCCGGGGTAATGCGTGGAACCCTTAGCCGTGGCATGTGAACGCTGCATCACTTGCCAAAAACAACTGCTGCCTTGCAGATGGTCTTGGCTGACCAAAGGCTATGGAAGCAAATCCAGAAAATACAGCAGGTCGGAGACCACGAGCCAGTTGGCGCAAAACTCGTGGCACGCAAAACTCAATATTCAATATTGAGAACGAAGAAGAAGAAGAAGAATACACCCACTGGTCACTTACATTATACACACACTGGTCATTTACATTATACACTCACATTGATCATTTTTGCCTGATATTGTTACTACCCCACCCCCATCCCGGGCCTTGTAATGCCCCTAATGCCCCACCAAATGACACCTGGGCCTTGTAAGGGCCTTGTAATGCCCCTAATGCCCCACCAAATGACACCTGGGCCTTGTAATGCCCCTAATGCCCCACCAAATGACACCCGGGCCTTGTAATGCCCCTAATGCCCCACCAAATGACACCCGGGCCTTACTAACGTAGAGTCGTTGGCCTGCAACAAAGGTTGTCTTGTTACAACTGAACTGAAAATACCGCCACTAGCATTTTATTTCCTTAGCTTTACTGTCACTCGGCCGGTTGTGTCTAAAATTAGTTTTGTTTAGCCGGAGTCGAGGGTATCGTCTACAAGAGAGAATGTTTGACTGGAGTCGAAGGTATCGACCATATGGGAGAATGTTTAATGGAGTCGTTAGTATCGTCAATAAAAGAGATAATGTTTTCTTGGAGTCGAGGGTATCGTCAATAAAAGAGAATGTTTTACTGGGGTCGTTGGTATCGTCAACAAGGGAGAATGCTTGACTGGAGTCGTCGGTATCGTCAAGAAGGAGAATGTATGACTGGAGTCGTCGGTATCGTCAAGAAGGAGAATGTTTGACTGGAGTCGTCGGTATCGTCAAGAAGGAGAATGTATGACTGGAGTCGTTGGTATCGTCAAGAAGGAGAATGTATGACCGGAGTCGTTGGTATCGTCAAGAAGGAGAATGTATGACTGGAGTCGTTGGTATCGTCAAGAAGGAGAATGTATGACTGGAGTCGTTGGTATCGTCAAGAGGGGAGAATGTATGACTGGAGTCGTTGATATCGTCAAGAAGGAGAATGTATGACTGGAGTCGTTGGTATCGTCAAGAGGGGAGAATGTTGATTGTATCAAACTTCTCCACTCTAAAACGTTACCGCCATAAAACAGCTGTCTTTAAAAATATGGGGGGAAAAGGAAGCGGCAGAGAACGTGGTTGTATGTTTCCAGATGTTGGGTCATTAAAATAACGGGGTAAAGGTGTGTGGGGGAGGGGGAGGTGCCGA
>MUZC01000211.1:214424-231867 GCA_002072015.1 Radix auricularia
ATGTTAACACAATTACCCACTCCCCCCCACAGAATGTTTCTATGTCAGCACAGACTTAAATAAGACGCTCGAGGAAAACATATGGAAGAAGAAAACTGGCTACAATCTCGCCAACTACAACATGGATGAGACGCTATCGGTAAGTACACCGTAACTGAGTCCTCTCCTCTATCTGTGATTGTTTCGCGTTCGTTAATTTTGTTTTTTTATATTCTTATCTTAGGTCTACGGTTTCATTAGTATTTTCCCATTGGCAGCCCCCTCCCCGGGAGCTGTCCTGTTTGCCATGGTAGTAGTCCCTTACTCTGATGTCCTCTGGTGTACCTGGCAGTCCCTTACTCCGATCACCTGTTTGGCAGTCCCTTACTCCGATCACCTGTTTGGCAGTCCCTTACTCCGATCACCTGTTTGGCAGTCCCTTACTCCGATCACCTGTCTGGCAGTTCCTTACTCCGATCACCTGTTTGGCAGTCCCTTACTCCGATCACCTGTTTGGCAGTCCCTTACTCCGATCACCTGTTTGGCAGTCCCTTACTCCGATCACCTTTTGATGTACCTGTTCAACAGTTCTTTAGGTCCTTAACTCTTGAGTATGCAGTCTCATTGTGCAGTCTCATTGTGCAGTCTCATTGTGCAGTCTCATTGTGCAGTCTCATTGTGCAGTCTCATTGTGCAGTCTCATTGTGCAGTTTCCAATGGTGTAACGTATGGCAGTCCTTTAACCCATCTCCATTGTTACAACTGTACGGCAGTCCTCCTGTCTCCATTGTATAACTGTAGGGCGGTCCTTTAACATGTCTCCATTGATATAACTGTACGGCAGTCCTCCTGTCTCCATTGTATAACTGTAGGGCGGTCCTTTAACATGTCTCCATTGATATAACTGTAGGGCGTTCGTTTTACCTGTCTCCATTGATATAACTGTAGGGCGGTCCTTTAACATGTCTCCATTGATATAACTGTAGGGCGGTCCTTTAACATGTCTCCATTGTATAACTGTAGGGCGGTCCTTTAACATGTCTCCATTGATATAACTGTAGGGCGGTCCTTTAACAGGTCTCCATTGATATAACTGTAGGGCGGTCCTTTAACATGTCTCCATTGATACAACTGTAGTGCGGTACTTTAACTTGTCTACATTGTTACAACTGTAGGGCAGTCTTCCTGTTTCCATTGATATAACTGTAGGGCAGTCCTCCTGTCTCCATTGATATGACTGTAGGGCAGTCCTCCTGTCTCCATTGATATGACTGTAGGGCAGTCCTCCTGTCTCAATTGATATGACTGTAGGGCAGTCCTCCTGTCTCCATTGATATAACTGTAGGGCAGTCCTCCTGTCTCCATTGATATGACTGTAGGGCAGTCCTCCTGTCTCCATTGATATAACTGTAGGGCAGTCCTCCTGTCTCCATTGACTATCGGACGATCTTGTCTTGTCAGTACCTTTATGCCTTCTCCATTTGGTTTCTTGCTTTACTTTAACGATCATTTGTTGCAACCTCTTGTTTATTAAGAAGATTTACAAATGTCAGGGTTTGTCCAAATTTAAAAAAAAAGGTTAATCTTCAATCAGCTGAAGTTTAATTTCACTGAAGTATTGGTGGTCAAAATGAAAACTACATCTGAATTGGGAAATGAGTCTATGATATTAAATGGAACATAATCTCGTATCTTTTTAATTGGTGGTGGTGGTGGTGGGGGGGGGAGATTTTTGTACCTTAACTTTGCTTCTTTTCACCACTACCTTAAAACCAACTCGATATGGAGTCATTGAGTCGGGACATCCAGTTAGCTTGAGAATCACTGTCAATATGCGTCTTCACACCTTCTTCTCTTCCCCTCGACCCCATGCCTAGGGTGAGGTGGGGCTGGAGGTTCTTGTCTATAATTTATTTTTATGTCCGTCACCAGACTGTGCTCCGGCTCAGTCAACGTGCGGTCGCCCAAGTCCATGTTGTATAACGGTCAAGCACCTCAGCCGTCAACACTGTGAATGGTGGTACAAGACACGTTTTCCTGTTGGAGATGTTGACACTGGTGTAATGAATCGGTCCACGGCGCCAGTCGGGGGGGGGGNCCCCCCCATTATTTTTGGGGTCCGCTGATGTTAAACTTTCAGTTTTCCCCAAATTACCCCCGTCAGTATAAGGAAATAAAAGACCCCATGGGCGGACCGCTATTCCCTCACCTCATTTCCAGCGCCATCCCCCGTGTCCATGTGAGATAACTATGGTCACTGGTATCAATCGGGGTCAACCCATTTGATTGGCTACGTCCATCTTTGATCTGTTTGATGACCAATAAACATAGCCTTAAAATGGACGTCTTGGTGGAAGTAGTATGAGGCTGTTGCTTCTAATGCGCAATCTGGCGCCGTGTTTAGTGAAATAGTAGCCTACATGGGCGAGAACTGTAACAGAACAGAGAAATTAGTTAACTCGTTTTCAAATCCCTAATATTAGCTTCAGCGTTGTCTTTCTCTCTCTGTCGTGGTCTGTTGGGCGGAAAAACAAAAGTTTAAAAAAATGACCTACTTCCCGTGATGCCATCGAGCTGAAATTTTGCATATAGACTTGTGTCACCTAACAATGCTTAATATGCTGTAGTGGTAGTTAACTTAGTTTGTTATCTAATGTAGTAAATTAATATCTTCTAGCCGACCCGCGTCGTAGCATACGCCGCTAATGATTTAGTGACTGGTGACATGTTATGAAAGTAATCATTGAGGTGAATATTTGAGTACTTTTCTGTCACTGAGCACAACGGAGAGCGCGAAGTAATTATGCCAATGTCGAGAAACAAAGCTTACACCGGTATTGCGAAGTCATGATCGAAAAGAAAGTGTGAAATGAACGGGCACAAACACAAACAATTTTAAAAAATTAAGAAAGTAATGTCTTAGCTGGGGTTTGAACCTGCGACCTTCCGTGTGTTAGGCGAATGTAATAAAAACTACACTACGAAATACATGCTATTCCGTTGTTCTGAAAGAACAAAGTGATTGAACTCAATTGAAGGGATTTTGGTCTCGATGACCCTCCCACACCCTCTGCACTACCTTTTCTTGCCAGATGATTGGTCGATGGGGTTAGACAGCTTGGTGTCCGACATAGTTGAACCGGCACGGGTTCAAAACAGCGACTGTCAAAAGAGCGACCGTCAAAACAGCGACTGTGTCAAAACAGCGACCGTCATAATAGCGACTTCAAAACAGCGACTGTATCAAAACAGCGACTGTATCAGTATCAAAACAGCGACTTCACCGAAAAGCTATTCTGGTCCAACCGTAAACGTAATCCAGTGGTTCTAAACTTTTTTGACACATAGACCCCTTTTCATTGTCTAAACTGTGGTTTGAACACGACTGATATATGCAGTTAGTTTTCTCTCGTTAGCTAGCAGTCAGTGAAATGATGACGTGTGTATGTGGCTTGGTACTTCAGATTTAGTAAATCATCAACAGCCTGTTGTTTGCGAGCAGGCATATATACCCGGTATCATTGTCAACGTCCAGCTAAACACATCCGATCCGATGTAATCGGACAATAAAAACGTCACGTGGTCAGATAAAGGTACGTAGATTCACTCTACCCCCAGTCATTTCTTGTGTAGACCTACCTAGCATAAAAACTGAATTGTAATAAGATGTATAAAGTTGTCAGTATATAAAGTTAATACATTAAATAGTTACTAACACCGCGTAGCGGACAATATCGTTCAAGCCGCTGGGCCCGTATGACCTGACACTGTGTATGCACTCTTTAAAACACCAACATTTATTTATACACACCTCCAGTTGATTGTATTTTATTTTATATTGTCCCTTCTCTACAAAAAAACCTGCATTATCACAAGCAAAACAAAAAAGTCGCTGTTTTGATACAGTCGCTATTTTGATACAGTCGCTGTTTTGATGCAGTCGATATTTTGACGGTCGCTGTTTTGACCGTCACTGTTTTGACACAGTCGCTGTTTTGAAGTCGCTGTTTTGACTGTCGCTGTTTTGACAGTCGCTGTTTTGCCCGGATGCGGGCACAAACATTTTTAAAAATTAAGAAAGTAATGTCTTAGCTGGGGGTTTGAACCCGCGACCTTCCTCGTGTTAGGCGAATGTAATAACAAATACACTACGAAATACATGCTATTCCGTTGTTCTGAAAGAACAAAGTGATTGAACTCAATTGAAGGGATTTTGGTCTCGATGACCACACCCTCTGCACTACCTTTTCTTGCCAGCTGATTAGTCAGTGGGGTTGGACAGCTTGGTGTCCGGCATAGTTGAACCGGCACGGGTTCAAAACAGCGACTGTCAAAAGAGCGACCGTCAAAACAGCGACTTCAAAACAGCGACTGTGTCAAAACAGCGACCGTCATAATAGCGACTTCAAAACAGCGACTGTATCAAAACAGCGACTGTATCAAAACAGCGACTGTATCAGTATCAAAACAGCGACTTCACCGAAAAGCTATTNTATATATATAGTGGAATTCCTACGTTGCTCTTAGGTTAAGTGTCTCTATGTACTTGCACTCTAATTCTCTAATCTGCACACACTTGGTTACTCATTATTTAAACACCAACTCAACGACTCAAGAACAACTATCATCCTTCTAATTCTGGTTACATCTCCCACTAGTATCTCTCTCTCCTTCTCTCTCCGTCCGGGTGTCCGTGTCTGTTCGTCTGTCCGTCTCTCACTTATACCTCTCAGACTCCGCCCCCCCCCCAACTCTCACCGTCCGACGGTCAACTGTCAATCATGTTTTGTACCTCCCCTAGATAAGACGGTGTGGGGTGGTTTACGAAATCCATCACTGGTCACTAATCCCCTACTCGAGTCGCTCTGACTGACCATACATGACACCTGGGCTGGACGTATGGCCCGTTCCGTCTACCAAGCCTTGATTACAGGTAACATCCGCACGTCACATTTACCCTCCGGTCGGTTGACTAAACTCGCCAGACTTTTGGGCTCCTCAAGGGCCTTCAGCCAGACCCATCTCAAAGTTCACCCGACCTAAATTCCCCACAATATAGATACTTGTAACTTTTTAACTTATTTTTGTTCTCGTATTGAAATTGATTGTTTTACTATATTTTGCGTGGATTTGAATGATTTCATGATCAACGCTTGTTAATTTTTTTGTATTTTGTTCTAAATTAGTAATTTAATGTATAACTTAATTCATTAAACTTATTTTGTATAATTCTAAAATTCGCAATAGACTAAAATAGAGTTTAAAAATGTTAATACTAAATAAGACTCGTGAGACAAGCAAAATTTTTATTGTTACGTTTGCAAATCAAATGACAATGGAAAATGCCATTTAAAGTTCAACTGAACCAATCAACAAAGACTATAACATTTCTACAATGATAAAACTTACATCATATAAGTAAAATGTTTACATGTAAATACTGAATTGAAAGTATTAAAAGATAGACTACGTCTCAATCCGTAACAAAGATGAGCGGCGTATTTCAAAGTCAAAGCCAATATCATTTCTAGCCATTTCTAGTTATCGCTCTTGTGTCCTATTTAGACGCCAGTGGAGACAGCCAAACTTGTTGGAACTCCACATTAATCGACCTATTCCACGATGCAAACACATTTGACAATGTCTTAATCTTAGATTTAAGTCTGACATGTACACGTATCAGTAGACACATACACAGCTTGTAGGGTAAGACTTGAACACCTTGTCATGGTATCTCCCACCATTGTCTGACATCACTACCGCTAATAGGTGAGCAGGATACAGACACACGCCCGGACATATTCATCCACCCCCCTCCCGAAATAAAAGTTAAAGGGTGAGACTATCCCTGTCCTTGACCCAGCCCCCNGAGGGGGAAGGAGGACTGGAGCCTACAACCCGTTAAGGAAAAACAATGGTTTGCTGGAGTCAGATTACGGGGGATGGTACAAAAACAATGGTTTACTGGTGTAAGATTAGGGGGGGTGATACAAAAACAATGGTTTATTGGTGTAAGTTTACGGGGTTGGGGGTGATACAAAAACAATGGTTTATTGGTGTCAGATTACGGGGGATGGTACAAAAACAATGGTTTATTGGTGTCAGATTACGGGGTATGGTACAAAAACAATGGTTTATTGGTGTCAGATTACGGGGGATGGTACAAAAGCAATGGTTTATTGGAGTCAGATTACGGGGGGATGGTACAAAAACAATGGTTTATTGGAGTCAGATTACGGGGGATGGTACAAAAACAATGGTTTATTGGAGATGGTTTATTGGAGTCAGATTACGGGGGATGGTACAAAAACAATGGTTTATTGGAGTCAGATTACGGGGGATGGTACAAAAACAATGTTTTACTGGTGTAAGGTTAATGGGGGTGGTACAAAAACAATTTCCTTGCAGATTTGTAGAAATGAGGCACTCACAAATAGTTTATGTTAGAAGAATTGGAGGTTCTTTTCCTTTATATTACCCCCAAAATATTTTTTTGGAAAAGAAATCATATTTTCACGACGTGACAACACGTGGTAACCCTAACCCTAACCCTAACCCTAACCATATAGAAATACTGTATTTGACTAAAAAAAATTTTAGGGGTAAGATAAAGGAAAAGTGCCGAATTGGACACTGTAGCCTTCAATGTAAGATAGCAATATTCTGAGGTCTGTGGGGTATCCGTATATACAATTTATTAGTAGAAGGATCAATATAATGAGACCCAGTTCAATGTAAACTGCTATGTAATTTGTTCTTAGTTTAAATTATTTTGAGCGTGTATCAACCCCCCCCCCCTCACACACACTTCTTTTTTCACAGTTGGTTTAAAGGAGTGGTTCCCAAACTTTTTTGACCCATGGACCCCTTTTATAGTCAAAACTTCCCCACGGACCCCCAAGTGATAAAAAAAACCCCCGCAATATGCAGAGCACAAAAAATCCTAATCCAAAATAGCAACATTTTGTTGAAGAAGTAATATTATAACTTAACATTAACTTTATATTAAAATTTAAAACAATAAATGACCCAGATGAACGTGATTAGAATTTTTATGAGTGTATGTATGTCTGACTCAATGTTTGTGAGTGTGTGTATGTCCGACTCAATGTTTGTGAGTGTATGTATGTCTGACTCAATGTTTGTGAGTGTATGTATGTCTGACTCAATGTTTGTGAGTGTATGTATGTCTGACTCAATGTTTATGAGTGCATGTATGTCCGACTCAATGTTTGTGAGTGTATGTATGTCTGACTCAATGTTTGTGAGTGTGTGTATGTCCGACTCAATGTTTATGAGTGTATGTATGTCTGACTCAATGTTTGTGAGTGTATGTATGTCTGACTCAATGTTTGTGAGTGTATGTATGTCCGACTCAATGTTTGTGAGTGTATGTATGTCCGACTCAATGTTTATGAGTGTATGTATGTCAGACTCAATGTTTGTGAGTGTATGTATGTCTGACTCAATGTTTATGAGTGTATGTATGTCCGACTCAATGTTTGTGAGTGTATGTATGTCCGACTCAATGTTTGTGAGTGTATGTATGTCTGACTCAATGTTTGTGAGTGTATGTATGCCTGACTCAATGTTTGTGACTGTATGTATGTCCGAATCGATGTTTGTGAGTAGCAACCACATATCGGTTTTGTGAGTGCGTGTGAGTGTGAGTGAGGGTGAGTGAGTGATATGAAGTGATATGATATTCATAGCCGACATAGCGGCATTAAATCCTTGCTCTACCAAAAGGAAAGACGGGATTTCAGCAGTCAACTTCTGTACAATAACCCATATTGCAGGATATAAAATTGGGATCTGTTTTTGTTACCAAAATTTGTAAGATCCTTGTTCAAACATTGGTTGATTAAGTTCCTCATTTGTAGATAATCCAATAAGCTGCTCCTGTATTAATTAGTGTGTATTCAACTGTGTTCGGGATCTGAGTTTGTCCACACGCAAAGGGTTCAACACCCAGTCGGGAATATCCAAAGTGAAGAATGTCTTCAAATTTTTGGTTCAGACTGCATGAAGGGCCGTTAAGTGTTGGCAGTAAGCAAGGGAGTCTTCATCTCGGCTTTGCAATTCCGAAGTTTTGCAACAAATGCAGATATTATGCTTTTAGTTTTAATTAATTGTAATTTGTTACCTTTATATTCAAATGAGTTTTATTAAATTTCGCAAATAAATCAGCCTTAAAGGGATATGTCATTTTTTATTTAATTGTGTAACAAATCATTGTCTTTGCTTCAAGGAATTTCAACACTGAAGCAAAGAGAAAATAAAATCGATTTAAAAAATGCACCTTTTAATAACTAACTTACTTCTGTGTGAATATGTAAACGATTTTAGTCTTCATCATTGTCCATACAATTCTTACAACGCTGAGCAAATATTCTCTCATTGAAGGCATTCCATTCGATTTTATTATCTGCTCTAATGACATAAGGAAATGATCCATGCAAACTTTTATGAAGATTTTTTTGCGAGTAAATGATGTCGATTAATGACATAATGTACTGAAAATATATTCGCTACAGCTTGTAGTAAGCATGTCTTAAAGTCAATCAAGAGCATAGCTTTAACTTCAGAAAATCTTTTTAATTCAGTAAATAAAGTTTCACCTTTAGTATCTGTTTCCAAACATAACTCAAATATTTAACAACACTGTATTGTTAGCATCTTTTCTCCGGCTCACTCATTGTCATATCTGTTGTAACAAACCACTGTAAATAATTATTAACTCTTTCAATGGAATGCTGCAGTAAAGCCCTTTTGAATAAAATACTTGTTGATAGTGTATAATTTAGATAGATCTACATATAATTTCCCGACACATCGAAAATTACCCAACTTTGCAACCCTCGTTGATTCAAGTTAAATTTTAAAAAATATTTTTCTGACCTACTTAGGAGAATTCCGCTTTTGTACGCATCATATTTGAACTTTCAATAAACCAACTATTTTGATTGGTTATAGCTTTATAGCTGTGGAAATTACCTTAGTTCGACTTTCTTTGCTAGGTAAAACAAAATTGTATTTCATGACTGATAGATAATACATACTATCGTTATATTAGTATAAAAAGCATTCAGATACGATTTTATTAATTGTTATCTATATTACTTTCCGTTAAAATAAAAAAGAAACACAATTTTATTATTGTAGATTAAATCTTGCGTGGACCCCCTGACGCTATTCAGGGACCCCCAAATCAATTTTAACTTTCCACGCACCCCCTGAACGGTCCCAAGGACTTCTGGGGTCCGTAAGGACCAATTTGGGAGCTACAGGTTTAAAGTAATGACATCAATGTTGAAGGTCGCGACCAACACAAAAAAAATGCAACAACAACAAACAAAGAAACAAACACACAAATAAACTTGTAGTTGTAGTAACCACAGCAAAGCCAAGAGAGAGAGAGAGAGAAAGCGAGAGAGAAAGAGAGAGAAAGAGAGAGAGAGAGAAAGAGAGAGAGAGAGAGCGAGAAGCAGCATGGCTACAATATAAACATGAGATGAACCAATCAGGAGGCAGAAGAACATTTTTTGACTCGCGTCGTTAAAAATAAATAAGGCGCCCTCCTCCTTATGAAATTAGAAAGAATAATTGATGAATTTACATCTGGGAAGAGGACGAGAAATAACGCGAGTTGAATTATTCCAGCAGTGTTGTCCAGCCAATAGCTCCGTGTGTCACAGCGCGTTATTTATTCTGTAAATTAAGCAGTTAACGAGCCCCCCCCCCAACACATACACACTTTATATATACATATATAAAACATTAACTTTGAAATGTTTATAATTTCAAGACAAGTATTTGTTTAAAAAGTATAAAAACCTTGTATGTTAATGCTATGCATATTCTTATTTTGCCGGAGAGATGTTAGTTTTTTCACATTCCTTCCTTCAACACTGCTTCCACATTCGTCAACCACACGTGACAGTCGTTTGTGCAACTTGTCACACTCATGTCACGTTTCCTTACCTTTGTGTTTTGTCTTAAAACGGATTATATATGCAGTAATCGTACGTGACAGGCACATAATCTTGATTTATATAAGGTGTTAGCAGTGATGATGGGGCACGTATTCTGGTTTGTCTTTTCTTACAGTGTTAGCAGTGATGATGGGGCACGTATTCTGGTTTGTCTTTTCTTACAGCCGATGTGTGCGGGAATCTAGGCGGAAATGTTTCAAGTCTATTCGTATTGAAAAGAAAAAAATCTTGTCCATGAAAGATGGTATACAGACAAACAGATGTCTGTGCAAACATATGTCTATACAAACTGATGTCTTCACTAACGGATGTCCAAACTAACTTATGTCCATACAAACTTATGTCCCGCGTTGATATCTCCGCTGTGGTGTGATGGAACAGAATCTGTACCAGATGCTGACCGGAATAACTCGATGAAGTATTTGTGAATTGGTAAACAGAATCAGTGGCTGCTGTGTTGGCGGGATGCTAAACGGAAGAATTCGTCGGTGAACTTGCTACAAACAGTTTGAGCTGGGATGGGGGGGGGGGGGAGGAAGACAGCCAAATCTCTCTCAGAGCCGACAATTAGTTTATGCACATTTTGATATGCTGAAACCTAATCCTTCTGCCCAAGACCCAAATTATTCTAGCAAACAGCCTTGAATATTTAAACTTTTGTCTGGTTGGGTTTGGGGTGGGAAGAGGGAAGGGGACAAGGGTGATAAGCCCGGAGGAGGGGCGGATGTTAAGTGACACTGAGGGGGTGGGGTGGCGCTGGTCATTATCATGGATTGTCCGTGGGATTGACACAGGTTGGTGTGGAGGGCTGGGCGGGGGTTGACCTGGTGTCAATCTCATTAGTTGAGCACGTGGCGGCTGTGAAGGGAGACGAAATTGATTTTTTTAAAAAACCCGGTTCTCTGTCACGTGTTTGAAATAATCATTCTAGGAAATAGTGGGGGATGGAGTTACCTCACCCTGCTCTCGGACAACTCTAGGAATTGTGAAGGCTGGATTATGTCACCCTGCCTTTAGGACTGGCTCAATAACAGTTTTTAAAGATGGTTTTATGTCAGGCATTTAAATTCTGGAAATAAAATCAACAAAAGTGTCAAATTTTCCCGACACCGTCTGATCTGATGAGATTTCTCAGGAACTTCTGATGGCTTGTCACTCAGACTCAATACCATTGGTCATTGACAAGCAGGGCCTGGCTTAGGCTACTGCAACCTGTGTGGCCGCAGTGGTCCCCTGCCCATCTTAATTTTCACTAATGTCTTTATTCATTTCTTGTCCTTACCCCAACTGGGCCCCGTACAATCTGTGTTCGCCCTCAATAGCAAAGGCCGGCCCTGTTAACAAGTAATGTAGTGTAACGTTCATGGATGTGGTATCACGATCAGGGTAGTGAGGTCCCGCAATGTTCCCTTTAAGCTGTGCGGCTGCGCGGACGCGGATATGACCGACGCCGCGCAGCAGTTTAGAATTACCGCGCAGTAAATTTTGTAAAATATTACTTAAAAAAAGGAGCCTGTGAAACTTCGCTCGCTAGTTTTTTTTTACTTGGCAGGCGGACCAATGAACCTTAAGGGGAACATTGGTGTCGTTTTCTTGTGCAGTAGTATCCTAACTACGGCCCGCGGGCCAGATCAGGCCGGTGAAGTCCTATTCCCCGGCCCACTGGAGACCTTTCAATTTCCGAAAATGATATTATTTTTACCTGTAGTTTACCACAATACTGTGTGTAGTCGGCCCCCAAACTGCTGTTTGACAGTTAATGCGGCCCTCCGGCAGAAAAGTTTGGAGACCCCTGGTCTAGTGTACCATTAAAAGGTCTAAACACACTTTAAGTGGTATAGTACTGGGGTCCAAGTGTGTATCAACGGCTTGTTTGTCGTGGTGTGGGGTCAGTCACGTCTTAGGACCGTAGTGTGGGGTCAGTCACATCTTAGGACCGTGGTGTGGGGTCAGTCACATCTTAGGACCGTGGTGTGGGGTCAGTCACATCTTAGGACCGTGGTGTGGGGTCAGTCACGTCTTAGGACCGTGGTGTGGGGTCAGTCACGTCTTAGGACCGTGGTGTGGGGTCAGTCACATCTTAGGACCGTGGTGTCGATTGAATTACAGACGAGCCTCGAGAAAAGGCTGGAGCACGTTTATCGCAGCTGGGCTGTGGCGACCTCATATGTCCGTACCGGTTGGAATTGTGTGTCCTCTGTTAGTCGGGCACCGAGAGATAACAATAACAAAGTCAGGCACCGAGAGATAACAATAAAAAAATCAGGTACCGAGAGATAACAATAAAAAAAAGTCAGGTACTGAGAGATAACAATAACAATATTGTCTGGACCACGTGATAATCTCTGACCTGTGAGGTGGGGGAGGGGAGAGGCCGGTGTGACCCTAAGTGCGTGTCACACGTTGGTTTTGATGGATCTGTTCCGGTGTAATCCGTTTTGTGCCCAGCTCGTCACGTCGCCGCATGTGTGTCTCAGACCTGTACATCCCATGAGCTCGTCACGTTGCCGCATTTGTGTCTCTGACCTGTACATCCCACCAACTTGTCACGTCGCCTCACGTGTGTCTCAGACCTGTACATCCCACCAACTTGTCACGTCGCCCCATGTGTGTCTCTGACCTGTACATCCCACCAACTTGTCACGTCGCTCCATGTGTGTCTCTGACCTGTACATCCCATGAGCTCGGCCATGTCGCCGCATGTGTGTCTCAGACCTGTACATCCCATGAGCTCGGCCATGTCGCCGCATGTGTGTCTCAGACCTGTACATCCCACCAACTTGTCACGTCGCCTCACGTGTGTCTCAGACCTGTACATCCCACCAACTTGTCACGTCGCCGCATGTGTGTCTCTGACCTGTACATCCCATCAACTTGTCACGTCGCCCCATGTGTGTCTCTGACCTGTACATCCCACCAACTTGTCACGTCGCCCCATGTGTGTCTCTGACCTGTGCATCCCATCAAATTGTCACGTCGCCGCATGTGTGTCTCAGACCTGTACATCCCACCAACTTGTCACGTCGCCCCATGTGTGTCTCTGACCTGTACATCCCATCAACTTGTCACGTGGCCGCATGTGTGTCTCAGACCTGTACATCCCATCAACTTGTCACGTGGCCGCATGTGTGTCTCAGACCTGTACATCCCATTAACTTGTCACGTCGCCGCACGTGTGTCTCAGACCTGTACATCCCATTAACTTGTCACGTCGCCGCACGTGTGTCTCAGACCTGTACATCCCATCAACTTGTCACGTGGCCGCATGTGTGTCTCAGACCTGAACATCCCACCAATTTGTCACGTCGCCGCATGTGTGTCTCAGACCTGTACATCCCACCAATTTGTCACGTCGCCGCATGTGTGTCTCAGACCTGTACATCCCACCAACTTGTCACGTTGCCGCATGTGTGTCTCAGACCTGTACATCCCATTAACTTGTCACGTCGCCCCATGTGTGTCTCAGACCTGTACATCCCACCAACTTGTCACGTTGCCCCATGTGTGTCTCAAACCTGTACATCTCATCAACTCGGCCATGGGCCATGTCAATGCCCCCTCGAGGCCTAACCATTGTTTACATGTTCTCCGCTAAACCGAATTACCGCACGGGTAAATCCGCTCGTCCTATACGCCAGTGGGTCGTAATGTGATAAGACCGCGCTATTTGAATGCGCCCAGGGGCTTCTGGTAAAAAAGTTGCATTCTGGGAGTCGGGAATGTGTGTGTGAGTGTGTGTGTGTGTGTGTGTGTTTAGGGGGGTGGGGGATCCAATGAATTGATTTTTTTTTTTTTAAATCAAATTTTGGTCTTGATTCGTTAGGTAAATACGTAGCCGTGAGTTTTAAGCGTTTGGAGTGCCTTCTTTATCTTATCTTAGATATACAGACGCTCCTTCTATGCAGAAGATAATTGCGTCCACAGACCATGAGAGATGATCTGTTGGCAAGTGATGCAGCGGTCACAGGCCACGGCTATAGGGGTTCCACGCATTACCCCAGCCGCCTAACTATTGTCTAGCTGGGTGACTCGGGGACTCCTCAGGCCGCGAGAACAAATCCTCACCTTCGTGTGGATTCGAACCCGTGACCATCGGTATGACAGTCGAGAGCGCTACCTCTCGACCACCACGTCGTGAGTCCAACTCAAGGTGTGTATTGAAAAAATTTCACACGTTGCATTGAGTATGATCATGACATAAAAAAATTCGAGACGTGCACGTTACTATAGACAATAGGGCGCGTCTTTTCATGACGGTTCTTAATATTTAACTCGCCTCTTGCGTGGATACAGTGTATGACATCCAGTAGATTCTAATACAGCATATAGACAAAGACAGCAGTGGATGACATCCAGTAGATTCTAATACAGCATATAGACAAAGACAGCAGTGGATGACATCCAGTAGATTCTAATACAGGATACAGACAAAGACAGCGGTGTATGACATCCAGTAGGATATAAATGAGGGGTAGGACTGCAATCAGGCTTATACAAAATTCAATGGAAAAGACGTAAACAAGACTTTTTCTTTGGATACTTCGGATTCCACTGCAGCTAAGTTCCTTCATTTCTCATTTTTTATTTTTATTTTCGTTTTGTTTGTGTCTTGTATGTTCGTTGATAAAGGCTCTTTGCCGAAACGTTCGCTGTTTTGTTACGTCCGGTCAGGCTAACCCATACCTTGTTTACGTCTTTTCCATTGAATTTTAGTAGGATATAACCATGATAAAGACAAAGATAGCAGTGGATAACATCCAGGCAGTAGGATATAAACATGATAAAGACAAAGACAGCAGTGGATGACATCCAGTAGGATCTAAACAGTATATAAACTATGACATCACTGTGTCCAGTTGTCTAAACATTTCATATCAGACCAAGTGTTGGTGACGGCGGGTGAGTGGTGGTGGTGTCATGGTCGCCACGAGTAGGGCCGGGTGAGTGGTGGTGGTGGTGGTGTAATGGTCGCCACGAGTAGAGCCGGGTGAGTGGTGGTGGTGGTGTAATGGTCGCCACGAGTAGGGCCGGGTGAGTGGTGGTGTCATGGTCGCCACGAGTAGGGCCGGGTGAGTGGTGGTGGTGGTGGTGTCATGGTCGCCACGAGTAGGGCCGGGTGAGTGGTGGTGGTGTCATGGTCGCCACGAGTAGGGCCGACAAGTGCGCTCGGGAATACAGATTACTGCGTCCGGCGGGAACCATGAATAATTAAACCACCAACTGTTAACGAATCCATCGCGTTGTAATGTTAACGTGGAGTATTTGTGTGTGTGTGTGTGTGTGTGTGGGGTGGGAGTTGGGGGAGTTTACTTCCACTTGTCGGACTATATTTGATTTATTATGTTGTATTTCATTGTACCTTATGCCTAAATATTCTAACATATTCTATCTCAATCTTAAGCCAGTATATTCTATCTTAAGCCAGTATATTCTATCTTAAGCCAGTATATTCTATCTTAAGCCAGTATATATTCTATCTTAAGCCAGTTCATTCTGTTGATATCCCATCCCAACTTTGGACGTCTTCCTTAGACCACTTAGCTCTACCAAACTTTCTGGTGACTCGAATAGCACCAGCTGGAAGTCACTTCACGCACTGTCTTATTTGGTGACTCGTCCAGTGTTTGGTTCGATTGGAGGATGATGTGCACCTGTGGGTTCAATGATGATAGCTTTATCATTGCTACTCACATTTTTGGGCGATTATTATCTTTAACTGCTACTATAAGATTTTGCGAATTTTAAACATTTGCTACCTTAAGAATCGGTCCATTTTAAACATAGATATTTCAAGATTTAATCAATGTTTACTGCTCCATACTTTTTTCCTACGTGTTTTTTTTTTGGTAATCTTTACGGGTTTCAAATAGCAACGAAAGTTAATGACGGGAATATTTCTATTTAATTTCCTCTCATCAACTTCGCACACCGCCCCATCTCCTCCCCGCGTGTTCTCTGTCTAAACAATCCAGCACTCCTACCTAATTGCTGATCAATTACAACCCCCCACCCCCCCGAACCATCCTCGAAATCCTATAAACTATCATGATGGTTCGATCTCTTTGTGTCGGAATTTTGTCATTGGTGGTGGTATCAGGAATGTCAATGAGTGACCAGTGACCGCGCCGCTGTGGAAACCTGATGTCCCAATCACTTCCCCAGGGCCGGTCTTAGCAATGGCGGGTCCCCATGCGGATTAGTATGAGAAACGGATTGCGCGGGGCCCTGTTTGGGTAAGTAATTAATGAGGAATAAAAAAGGAAAATAAGTGAAAATTAAGATTGGCGGGGCCTATGAAAGTATGCGGCCCACTGCGGCGGCATAGGTTGCAATGGCCTAAGAGCGACCCTATACTTCACCTCTGTTCTAGGCTTTATGTGTAAATCACTTCACCTTCTGTTCCTGACCTTTTGTCACCATCACTTCACCTTCTGTTCCAGACCTTATGTCCCCATCACTTCACCTTCTGTTCCAGACCTTATGTCCCCATCACTTCACCTTCTGTTCCACACCTTTTGTCACCATCACTTCACCTTCTGTTCTAGACCTTATGTCCCCATCACTTGACCTTCTGTTCCTGACCTTATGTCCCCATCACTTCACCTTCTGTTCCAAACCTTATGTCCCCATTACTTCACCTTATGTTCCAAACCTTATGTCCCCATCACTTCACCTTCTGTTCCAAACCTTATGTCCCCATCACTTCACCTTCTGTTCCAGACCTTTCGTCCCATCACTTCACCTTCTGTTCTAGACCTTATGTCCCCATCACTTCACCTTCTGTTCTAGACCTTATGTCCCCATCACTTCACCTTCTGTTCCAAACCTTTCGTCCCATCACTTCACCTTCTGTTCCAGACCTTATGTCCCCATCACTTCACCTTCTGTTCCAAACCTTATGTCCCCATTACGTCACCTTCTGTTCCAAACCTTATGTCCCCATCACTTCATCTTCTGTTCTAGACCTTATGTCCCCATTACGTCACCCTCTGTTCCAAACCTTATGTCCCCATCACTTTACCTTCTGTTCTAGACCTTATGTCCCCATCACTTCACCTTCTGTTCTAGACCTTATGTCCCCATCACTTCACCTTCTGTTCTAGACCTTATGTCCCTATCACTTCACCTTCTGTTCCACACTTTATGTCCCCATCACTTGACATTCTGTTCTAGACCTTATGTCCCCATCACTTCACCTTCTGTTCCACACCTTATGTCCCCATCACTTCACCTTCTGTTCTAGACTTTAGCTCCCCATCACTTCACCTTCTGTTCTAGACCTTATGTCCCCATCACTTCACCTTCTGTTCTAGACCTTATGTCCCCATCACTTCACCTTCTGTTCCAGACCGTATGTCCCATCACTTCACCTTCTGTTCTAAACCTTATGTCCCCATCACTTCACCTTCTGTTCTAGACCTTATGTCCCCATCACTTCACCTTCTGTTCTAGACCTTATGTCCCATCAC
>MUZC01000211.1:245349-255349 GCA_002072015.1 Radix auricularia
CCCCCCCCCCCCCCCCCCCCCCCATCTCCAGGCCTGGCCCAACTATCGCTCACAGACTAGGGCAATGGTATGGCGAGCGCTCGCTGGAAAGGTTACCCCAATACAATGATGTTTTCTTTAGAGGTCAGAGGTCACGTCGGCGGCCATACTCGAGTTTATGACTGCGCATCCGGTCTGAAGGCGTTGGGTAATCGCCATAAAAATAAACTGAGGTCCCTGTGGATCTTACCTCATTTCTCTCTGTCCTCCCCATTCCTCTCTCTCTCTATCTCTCTCTTTCATCTCTTTCCTGTACCCCACTCTCGCTCTGCCTTATAACTTTGACCCCACCAAAAAAAATCCCGATTAAATTATGTTTAAAACTAGAGTTTGGCACTGATTTTAAAAATGTGTTCGATTAATCTGATTTTATCCGATTAATCGATTATTTTCGATTAGTGTTTTTTTATAACGCGTATAGATTCCGTTAAGTTTCGATTCATTATTTCGTGAAATCGGTTAAGTCGCGACAATTCAATTTTGTACCATAACACAGCAAATTCGTTCTGCTATGCACGAAATAAGAAAGACAAATGACAAGTAATAAAAACTGGAATGAGTATTTAAAAGCAATTTCCAACAAATAATTTCCATTTTTTTCAAGGGCATTTATTAAATCTAGATTACATGAAAAGTCATTGCAAATGAGTAATTCTGAAAGTAAACAAAATATGGCGTCATATCCCCTCACGCTACATCACACCAAGAATGTGTCAATATAATGCGCACTGCGCAACATTTTAACATTAGAAATTAGCATACACAAAGCGGGAAAACCCCATTAGATATCAATCTAGAGAACATTAAAAGTAATTTCAATTCAATAATTATGAAAGTAAACTAAACAATTGCTATATACAAATTTCTGCTAAAATTACGGGAGTCGAACGAAAAGAGATTTTTCAAAAAATTCCATCTCTAACATTGCTATAAATATTAGCTACCGTTTGCGGTTGTTTCAACCAGATAAATGTTATGGTCGGCGAGAAATGGACCAAATGCTGTTTTTTTTCCCCGTTTTTTTTTTTAAATTTTATTTTCCATGAAATTCAGTAAAACCTTTACCATAATCTTTTTGGCCCTTGCACATCCTTGAGATTTCCTTAACATATTTATTGTAAAAGACCCGAACCCTCTATCTGATGGGTTCAATAGGAGTTGCAGGATCAAGCTCTACAGATATTTCAAATATATAAACGCAATTTTTTTCATGGGAAATGGCGTTAGAAAACCTTTTTGTTTACATATGCACGTCTAAATAAATAATAATACGAGGGAAAAGTATGTAAGTAACAAAAAATATAAATTATTAATTAATTAGTGGAAACAATCAAAATATTTTCTTAAATTTTAATCGATAAAATATTTCTTAGAAACCGCAGCCCTATTTAGAACACATAGGTTTTGTCCATATGTTTGACTGTTGCCAGTCTTTGGTAAGCGGCGGGAGTGGTGGGGGTGGGGGGTAGCTGGGTGACAACTCTAGTCGGTATATATACGATAGTCTGCGGGTTGCCCTCAATTTCCCGCGGAAAGGTGCGTTTGGGGGGTGGGTGGACATTGAGCATTTATTATTATTGTTTGTAAGCGTAGATCATATCTTACAGTCATGGCGAACCTTTTGGGGGCCCGCGTGCCGAAAAAAATTATTATTTATTTATAGCGAAGTGTCAACACTCCAATGAAACCCGAAAATTGGGGTTTGGCTTAGCTGGTTCGATTAAAGAAGAAATATTTTTAGTCGCGTGCCGGCTGTGGCACGCGTACCATAGGTTCGCCACCACTGATACATGGTAATCAAGGTCTAGCCCACACTGGTCTGAGCCGAGGTTTGACCGGGGAGGGGGTGGGGCGTGCACGGAGGGGAGATGGGGTGTGAGCAAGAGTCAAAGAAATCGCCTTTTGATGTTCGTGGGTTATCACTCTTGTTACTCACCGATGTTTTATCCGCTGGGTTCCCTCCCATGTAAAAACACCTCTAGCCACCACCGAACCCTTGCGTCGCGCGGTGGTGCGCACCGGTCTGCACTGCTCGGCAAGCCTTTCACGCCAGCGTGATGCACGTCGCCGGATACTCTCGACAAGTGAGTCTACTCCACTCTTTATCCACGGTCGCCTTCCTTAATCGCGGTTGTCCGCCCATTTCTTCCAGCGGGAGTGCACACCAGCAACCTATCAAACGGACTTATCACAATCACACGGTAAATATATTTCATAGTCTCTACGTCTATTGTTGGTGGCTGGAAAGTTTGGTGCAGATCGGCTGTGAGTGCATGGCGGAAATCCCCCACACCAGCACACTACATCCCCTCACCACAAACACCCACACAAACTGAGACTGCCCACTATACAGCGAGCTGGCAACAGGGAAAAGGTCGGTTGGTCGGCCATGTCTCAGATACACAGGCATATGCAGGAGAGACATGAAAGTAGCCTACATTGACATACAGAACTGGGAAAACCTGGCTGATGATAGGACCACATGGCGGGCTATAGTGAAAGAGGGATCACTAAGAGCAGAGGAGCTAACTAGGGAAGAGGCAGTTGGAAAATGAACCAGGCAACAATGCCCCACTACATTCGTGTGTGTAACATGCAGAAGAGAGCCACTCAATGATTTAGTCTCATCAGCCACACCAAGAGCTGCTAATAATAAAGATTAAAATCTGTCGTCTTTCGTAGACGGACAGATGCCATACTCTCATATCTAAGACATTCCAAAAAAATAAACGTTTTTTTTTTATTTTTTAGAATTGAAACAAAATTTTATTTAACTAAACACACGAGATCATGAGTACTTCATTACAAATTTCCAATAAAGAAAGAACAAGACTATTGCAAGTAGCACAAGAGAAATCCCTTATACTTACATGGTCGCCTGATGATACTTGTTAGTGTTAATCGATTTTTGTTGGTTAATATTAAGAACCGGAAGTGTTTTTAAAAAATCCTGTATCGTAAATATCAAGCTCAAAATTGGTAATTTAGCCCCCCCCCCTCGCCACACACACACGCACACCTGTTCTTGGTCAGTTCTCCTTATACCACCTACGGAGAAGTACAGTGGGTGCACGTTGTCTCTAACAGACACCCTCCCCTCCCCCAATCATTCCCCCCCTGACTCCTTTTAAGAACAGGTCACAGCCATAATGACCCTGGATGTTGGCAGACACAATGAGTACATTAATATTAACGGTAGTCGTGTGAGATAGCGGCGAGCGGGTTTGTTTGAAATCTAAAGCTGATGGTGTGGGCGATAATGACGTCATGTGGTACTCACAATGTGCCGCAGTAATGACGTCATGTGGTACTCACAATGTGCGGTGTCGCCGAAATGACACCCTGATGTATAGTGATCAATGTTCCATTTTAACTGCGCGGCTGCTCAGATATTTGACCGACGCCGCGAAGCAGTTAAGAATTACCGCGCGGCGAATTCGGGGAAAATATTGTTAAAAAATATGCCGTGCAACTTTGCGCACGAGTTTTGTTACTTAGCACATGGACCAACGAACATTAGAGGGAAGGAACATTGATAGGGGTCCTATTATTCACTATAGACTGGTGAGACTGGCTGTAATTGGTGAGACTTGCTGTAATTGGTGAGACTGTCTGGAGACTGGCTGTAATTGGTGAGACTGGCTGTAATTGGTGAGACTGGCTGTAATTGGTGAGACTTGCTGTAATTTGGTGAGACTGGCTGTAATCGCTCAATCTTTTGTCTTCCTTTTAAAATTCTTTATAAGAACTTGTGCTTTCTGAGCCGTGCGTGCCGAAAAAACTTTGGATCGATTTTTAACCCATTTCCTCGTAAGCTAGCGAGCTGAAATTTTGCAGGCAGACTCGTGCCGTAGGTATCAAAGTTTCAGATAAATCGAATGTACTGTAATTTAATTATTGAGTTTTAAAATTGTTTTATTTATCTCTATGTATCATGTTAATTTTTGAGATATAGTGTCGTGGTGCGTATTCTGTTCAAGAACATTTCCTGTCGCGCAATAAGGTGCAGATTACATTGAATACTTTAAAAAAAATATATTCACGATTGGTGCGCATTATATTAAACACGTGTTACGAGACATAAATAATATTTCGTATTTTCGGATTGTATTGCCCTGCGCATTTTAATGAACACCCTTATAGTTATGTCTCGTAGATAAACGATTTATTTAAAACCTTGTTTTTACGGCGTTTATTTAAAAATGATTTGGCGTCGCTTGTTGTCAGTAGAGTAGTTACTTGTACAAATTACCGCTAGCAGTACAGACGTTTTGCTAATTTATTTAAAAATATTCGTATTTATTAATCAATTAATTATTATTATTATATATTTCACTTTTTATTTTCTACAGCATAAGACACTTTTCCCCATCTTGTGTTTCCCTTTCCATTCGCAGGAGTTGTCCATATGCCTGGAGGAACAGACGGAGAGCTCGCCACTCAGAGGTAAGTAATGTTTAGTGAATCAATGTTGGGCACAAAAACATCATCTTCTCGCCTCGTCCATGGGGATTCACCGCACCATTGTTTAACGGGACTTGTCGTTTTATGGCCGTTATCTATTAATAGAAATATCCGGGGTTCTTCAGTTGGACCCATTCCATAAACATCGTAATCAAATATGTGGGGATTCTATATGTATGTAGCTATTCTATATGTATGTAGCTATTCTATATGTATGTAGCTATTCTATATGTATGTAGCTATTCTATATGTATGTAGCTATTCTATATGTATGTAGCTATTCTATATGTATGTAGCTATTCTATATGTATGTAGCTCAACAGGCGGTTGTTAATTGTACTTAGTTGAGTCAGCTTAGTAGTGTTAGCCGAGAGTGGGAGGGAGAGAGGGGGGAGGGAGAGACGGAGAGAGGGACGGGGGACGGAGAGAGGGAGAGACGGAGAGAGGGAGGGGGGACGGAGAGAGAGAGAGGGAGAGACGGAGAGAGGGAAGAAGAGAGGGAGGGAGAGACAGAGAGATACATAGACAAACATGTTAACTTTATTGCAAACACATTTTTCAAATGTATTATTACTTTAATACTTTTTTAATCCTCTATATCAACTCGTGGCGCCTGCTTTAATGTTTGATTGTTTGTCGCAAAAAACTTTGGATCGAATTTTAACCCACTTCCCCATATGCTAGCGAGCTGAAATTTTGCAGTCAGACTTTTGGCGACGATAAAAATGACCTATCAAAATTTCACATCGATCGAAAATTACATATACTGTAATTAAATTAATTAATTTTAAGTTTATCTCTAGGTATCTCTATGATGTAGCATGTAAATTTTTGTGATAAGACTTTTGCGGGGCGTATTATATTGAACAAGCTTTTTGATATTCTCCAGTCGCCTATAATATTTTGACTTTACTTTTAAAAATATATATATATATATTCTCGATCTGTAAATGTTTATGCTAGTCTGTGGCACTGTGCGCATTATATGAAACATGTTTTTATTTCCTTTTCCCGTGATCAAATCGAGCTGACATTATATGTGAGACATAACTAAAATTTTGGATTTTTGGATCATCGTGCGATGCGTATAGTAATTATAATGAACATTCTTTTAGTTATGTCGAGTATATAAAGGATTTATAGTCAAAAACGTTTAATTTTTAAAAAAAAAAATTTTAAATTTAAACTTTAAAACATTACTTTATGTAAATCTTATCTAAAAATGGAAAAATGACTTGATAAAAAGTGATAAACACCAGTGCAAATCGTTTTTCTCCTAGTGACCAAATTGCAATGTTTTTATGTACCGGTCTTTTAGGCTCTCTCCATTGACTTGGTATTTGCGTTTGTACACTCGGTGCGCGATACCTCAATGATTCAATGCTCCTACTTGTTACACGTCATATGTACACTTAATGGGTTACTTCAGGGCTGCCACAGTGGTAGACGTATCTTTGAACAAAGTATAGATTCGTGGGTAATGTCTGGACCAGCAGCGATACGTCTTTGAACCAAACGAATCAGCGCCGTAAAAATAATAATTCCCCCCACTGTTTTTTTTTAAAGGTTTGCTTTAATGGTCGCACTTGGCAGAGATCAAACGAGTGGGTCAGGGGATCAAAGCGACAGGTCAGAGACTTCCCCGCACCCGCCCCGCACACTCTACGGTGCCCCCTCGACACCAGGGTCCACACTTGCCAGGCTTTGATCACGGGGGAAGAAATGGGGGGGGGGTTATAGGCTAACCACTGCCCCGAGGGCAGATAAAATAACATTAGCCATTAGCCACGCTGTGTAAGCTACCATGTGTTTTATTCTTGTAAGACGGTTTACTTTAAAGGGTGCACCGTGGCTGTGGGACAGAGCTAGGATCACGTTGGCGGGAAATTAGGGAGGGGATCACGTTGGCGGGAAATTAGGGAGGAGATCACGTTGGCGGGAAATTAGGGAGGGGATCACGCTGGTAGTGGGAGCTAGGGGAGGAATCACGACGGTGAGGGCTGGAGAGGGGATCACGTCAGTGGTGGGGGCTAGGGAGGTGATCACGTTGGTGGGAAATTAGGGAGGTCTTCAGGTTGGTGGGAAATTAGGGAGGTCATCAGGTTGGTGGGAAATTAGGGAGGTCATCAGGTTGGTGGGAAATTAGGGAGGTCATCACGTTGGTGGGAAATTAGGGAGGTCATCAGGTTGGTGGGAAATTAGGGAGGTGATCACGTTGGTGGGAAATTAGGAAGGTGATCAGGTTGGTGGGAAATTAGGGAGGTCATCAGGTTGGTGGGAAATTAGGGAGGTCATCAGGTTGGTGGGAAATTAGGGAGGTGATCACGCTGGTGGTGCAAGGGAGGGGATCACGCACGGTTCGCACCCCCACACCCACTAGTGACTCCTCTACTGAAGCACCCTGACCCACATCTTCAGCCCCACCGGTCTCTGTGACACCCTCCTCTACCAAACCTTGTCCGACATCTTTGATGACAGAAAGCTGCCTCTGATGCTTGCTGCGGTTTGCCTACAAAGGTCTGCACGACAACCGGCAAGCATAAAATTGCACTGCTGGGCTTTTATTTGTTGGACGCTGCATGCGTCTGTGCGTTTCTTTGTGTGTTTGCGCGCTTGTGTGTAAGTGTGTGTATGTTTGATTCCGTCCATGTGAGTGTGTGTTTGCTTGTATGTGTGTTAATGTTTGTGTGTACGCTTATGTGTGGGTAAGTAGGAGGTATAAAACAATGTATCCCGCACCAAAGGGTCTACAATGCCACGCACGTGTGCGCACACCCACGTAGCCATAACTGCACACAGAACACAGCAACAACAATTCTCATCCAGGGGGAAATTGACATTAGTACGCACAATAGTCAATAGTCCATGACGGCATATTTAAAACAGATTGAAGTAAAAGACTTGAGATCTACTCTCAATCCCAAATTGTAGACCAGATGTGTGTTTACAGCCTGCGTTAACTGGTTCTGTGCACCAGTGTTCAAACTTTTTAGTATGGCGGACCGGCAGGATTTTTTTCCATTGCACCAGGAACCGGCTTTTTCCCTTGTACTGACGTAGTTGCTAATTGTAATTTTTAAAAAAAATTGCTTCATTTAATCTGCCTAATGATTATTGTCCAAAATTGACATATTTTATGGATCTATTATTAAATGGTTGCAAATGGGGGATTAAAATTATTATTATTTTCATTCCTTTGTTGATTACCCTGCGGACCGGTGGTGGTTGGCCCACGGACCGGTGGCGGTTGGCCCACGGACCGGTGGCGGTTGGCCCACGGACCGGTGGCGGTTTTACGCTTTTGTTTCTCTGCGTTCAGTTTTCCACGTTCTCGGCTCACTGTGTGCTGTAATTATTATTACATTGATTTATTTTATTAATTTAATTTTTTTTAATTTTTTTTTTTAGGATGGAAGGGGGCGGGCGCAATAATACTTTTGATTATTTGATACTAAAAATTGTTTAACCGGATAGAGTTACCGCGCTTTATGCTGTGTTCGTTTATCGCAGGGGTCTCCAAACTGCGGCCCTCGAGGACCTCTCATCTAGCCCCTGGAGACCTTTTAATCTCCAAAATAATATACTATGTTTGCCTGTAGTTTACCACAAAACTTAGTCGCTGGGGGTAAGTAGTCGGCCCCCCAAACTGCTGTTTGACAGTTAATGCGGTCTTCGGCAGAAAAGTTTGGAGACCCCTGGTTAATCGAAAGGTAAATAATTTTATTTTCGCAAATAAATCGGAATTTTCAAACCAGTCGTGAGAAAAAGAACGATTTTTTATTCCTAAATTAAAAATGATCAAGGGCAAAGCGCTATTCCGCTATATCCCCCACAGAGGATGTCTACGATTACCAATTAATGAAACACATATTTAAATTGGTTTACATTGTGGCGAGCTTTCCCCGACTGTAACGCGTCCCGACGTTGTTTAATCATTTCACAATTGATGTGTTCCGTTGATGAGTACTTTTTATATTTTGTGTGTGTGTTTGGGGGATCGGGTGGATGAATACATGTAGAAAACAACATATTTTCTCGTTGTTTTCTCTGTCCGAGGTCACTGGACCACCAAACAACCAGGTGCGAACATAGACGTTGACCTTAACTTAAGAGCCACTGTCCCACCTGTGGATGACAGTCGGGTAGGGGGGGGGCGGGGAGGGGGGACGACACCGTTAAAACACCTTGGTTGAAGCGAGATCACCATTGACCCCCGTGTTGCACCGCGTGGCCTTTGGCCCGAGGCAGCCTGGGAAAAAGAAAGAAGAGGTAAAGACGACCCCCCCCCCCACAACCACTACCACCAAAAACCAGAAATGCAGAGCACCTTAGAGAGCTGACGCGGTTTGACAAATGATCTGATAAGGAAACCATCTGTGAAAGCCTCGCATTAGGAAGACATCCCCCCCCCCCCCAAAAAAAAAAAATACAACCGTTAGGAGCTTTTTCTGTTCAGATATTTAGAGACGAACAAAGCGTAACTTACCGGCACTCTTACTTGACAGGCGTATAACAAAAAGGTTAAGTGTTTATCCCATTATTTACCGTCAACAATTTCTTTTTGGGTCACATGCTGGTTGGGTAATTGGTGGTGGTGGAGATGGCGATCGCGGAGTAAAGACATTGAGTCCCGAGCAACTAAATTATGACATTGGCGGTCACACCCTCTATAGATTGTGAAATGGGCGGTCGCACCCAACAAAGATTCTGATTATAGACGGTCGCACCCAACAAAATTCTGATTATGGGCGGTCGCACCCTCTATAGATTGTGAAATGGGCGGTTGCACCTTCTATAGATTCTGATTATTGGCGGTCGCTCCTACTTTAGATGTTGATTAGGGGCGGGTGCACCAAGTATAGTTTCTGATATGGGCGGTCGCTCCTACTATAGATGTTGATTAGGGGCGGTTGCACCAAGTATAGATTCTGATATGGGCGGTCGCACCAACTATAGATTCTGATATACCCCCATACTCCGAAATATTGGCTGATTCATCATTCTCACACAATACCAGATGAATCACCTTTTGAGAACCGCTGTGCTCTATCCAATTAATCTTCTGGCGCCCAGCTTTCAATTAACGGTTCAGTCGCTGATGGAACCGAGTTAAGGGAGGGACTGGATTCCAGGCATTGTTGTGGGGCCCAGACAACCAGGCGGGTTGTTAACGGATTTGGACGAGAAATTCGGGCGGGTTGGACAATGCAGCTAGGTGGGTTGTTGGTTGGGGGGGGGGTTTAACCAATAAGCCAGGTGGGTTGCTGGGGTTTGAACAATAAGCCAGGTGGGTTGCTTGGGGTGAACCAATAAGCCAGGTGGGTTGCTGAGGGGCTTTGACCAGGAAGCCACGTGAGTTCGACCAACAGGCGAGGTGGGTTGCTGAGGGGCTTTGACCAGGAAGCCACGTGAGTTCGACCAACAGGCCAGGTGGGTTGCATGTGGTGGCTTGAACGGGCATTTGTCTTAAAGGTTGGTCCAGTCAAGTCGGACAGAC
>MUZC01000212.1:1275-14865 GCA_002072015.1 Radix auricularia
TTTTTTGTATGTCCTGACCTGCCATTTGTGCATCAACACTCAGTTACTCGATCCGTTAAAAAACCCCGTTAAAACTAGAAAAAAACATTGCGAATCGAGAGATAACACTGGCGCATGCAACGGCCGCCATTGCCGGAAGTCTTAGTATTATCAAAAGTATTAGTTTTTTTTTGTTGACGTCATTAGAATATGTGTAAAAGTTTAGAGAGTTTTACGTCATCATTTGTGGTGACTTCAATCAAGATCTTAGCGGCCCAGGGGCAGAAATTGAAAACTTTTTCGAAACAAGCTTCAACATTCAACTACTTTCACCAAGATTGGCAACCACGATCTATCAAACAACAATTGACGGAGTATTTGGGCGATTAGCTGATTACAATTGAGAATGTTTCATTTATGAGTCCTATTTCAGTGACCACAAACCACTTGTAGTTGGATTAAAGAGAAAATAAAAAAATTTAAAATGTCAAGAAATGACTTTTAAATAAATTTTTTTTCAGGTATATTCATTACACAAGAAAATTCATAAAAATATGTCTAAAATCTAAACACAATTACTGATAACTACATAATGCTGATATCTAACATAAGTACTGATACATAATACGAAAATGCGCTAACACGTCCTGAGTTCCAAAAGGGACCAGGCTTAATATGATTTTTTTTTCTTTACAGGTATTCGACGCTGTTGTCATCATAGCTTCATTCGCAGTGGATCTCACGTTCATCAAAGGGTTGGCAGAGTTCGCAGTGGACGACTCCATCTTTGTGCTGGTGTTTCTGTTGCCGTGGCGGGTCATTCGGGTTGTAAATAGTAAGTGGTTGGTGGGTGGTTGGTGGATGATAATTTGTTGGCTAATACGTGTTTGGATAAGTGGTTGGATGATAAGTGGTTGGCTGATAAGTGGTTGGGTGATAAGTGGTTGGGTGATATATGGTTGGGTGATAAGTGGTTGGGTGATATATGGTTGGGTGATAAGTGGTTGGGTGATAAGTGGTTTGGTGATAAGTGGTTGGGTGATAAGTAGTTGGGTGATATATGGTTGGGTGATAATTGGTTGGGCGATAAGTGGTTTGGTGATATATTGTTGGGTGACAAGTGGTTGGGTGATAAGGGGTTGGGTGATATATGGTTGGGTGATAAGTAGTTGGGTGATAAGTGGTTTGGTGATATATGGTTGGGTGACAAGTAGTTGGGTGATAAGGGGTTGGGTGATATATGGTTGGGTGATAAGTAGTTGGGTGATAAGTGGTTTGGTGATAAGTGGCTGGGTGATAAGTGGTTGGCTGATAAGTGGTTGGATGATAAATGGTTGGATGATAAGTGTATGGGTGATAAGTGGTTGGGTGATAAGTGGTTGACTTATAAGTGGTTGGCTGGTTGTTGATTGATGATAATTTGTTGGCTGATAAGTGTTTGTGCTTCTGTAATCGTAACTGTAGTTACCTACTCCAGCTGGGGGGTTCGAGCATGGAGAAGCAATGCCATCGATCAATCCGAATGGAAGGATGTGGTGGAGCAGGCCAGGGCCCTACATGTGCAGTAGCGCCGTGGATGATGATGATACGTTTTTTGACCTAAGTTGGTGTTGGTTTCACTGGGTGGCCGGTACCACCCATTTGATCGGCCGCTAATGTTTATTGGTCAATGTTTTTTTTTTGTGACAGTGGCCACCAGGTCTTGTAATCTTCCACTTCTCTATTGTTGTCTGGCGCCTAGCGTTCAACTTTTAAATAATTCTGGAAAAAAAATTAACAAAATTACACACAGTACCGTGAGCCAAACAAAATGTTTTAAAAATCCTATTTAGTTTACGTGATCAATTTTTCTTTTAATTTTAGATTTTCTTACATATAAATTTACCCCTATTAAAAAAATAATAATAATAATAATAAAAAAGGTTCACAAAATTGTATGTGATATGTAATTTCGTTTCTTAATATTTTTCGTGATATATTTCATAACGGATTTCATTTTCCCCAAAACATCGGCATCAACCTAAATGAATCACTGTCTAAAATGACAAATGATTCCCCAGGTCTGGTCATGGCAGTGATTGACCATGAGCATGTCAAGCTGCGGCTGTTGTATTCGAGGAAGAAAAAACTGGACAAGACGGTCGAAACGTTGAAGAACGAATCGGATGAATTAAAAGTGAGTATTGGGCTACTTGTTATATCGACGGATGGGGGCTGTATGGGAATTTTTTTTCTTCTTTCTTTTTTGTGTCCTATAACCTCGTGGTCTTAAGGGGTTCTAATATTTCCATTAATACTTTCTCGGGGCTTGGTAGACTTGGCGGCGCCCAATGCCTCTTCGGGTCAGAGGAGGACTTTTTAGCCATAGTCATTCATCAGCTTTTTTATTGTGGACTTAACGCCCGTCAGCTTGTGAGGCGAGCGCACTATTTACCTCGCTATCCAGCCGCCTGCGTGGGTATATCCTCCCTTTAACAGATCTATATGCTCATTCAGTTTATATTGGATTTGATTTAATGAAGGAAAATGTGATTTGCTTTAGTAAAATGATTTACCAAAATATTTGTTAATAAACAATTTTTAAACAAGTTTCAATGTTTGACTTAAAATTTGTATCTAGTGCAGTCCACAATATGTACAACATTAAGCAATCAACGCATGTAATGGCTAGCTGTCAGTGCTTCGGGGGAGGGGGGTATTCAAATTTTTAAAAAAAATAGCTTTGGAAAATCTCTGAATTTGCCAGAAAAAGAATTTAACATGTAAAAAGTCCACCAAAAGTGTTGAATGCTAACTTCAACCACAGAGCATACTTACAGCTATATTTTTACATGAAAATTTGATATTAATTCATTCATTAAGGTTTTTTTTTAAAGTTTTTTTTAAAGAAAAATGCAGTAAGTGATTTAGAGGAGGTCTGTCTAAGTATCTTTACAGTACACGTGTGTCATTTTAAATACTGGTAGACATGTGTTCACCCAAAAATATTATCAAAACTTTAATTACACGGTTGTTGTTATTGTCAATCAAAGTTTGTCAAAGTTTGTCAAGGGTAAATCACGGTGTAAAGCTGAAGAAAAAAATATTAAACGTCAGACCTGGGCCCCACCTGGAGAGTATGTAGAGGACCCAATCGAGGAGGCCCTAGCACAGACAATAGAATCTATTTCTCAACTAATTTTATTGACCCTTAAGCTGTTAAAAAGATTAGCTAGAGAGGAAATAAAAAGTTTTGAGGTAAAGAGATACGAGGATCAAAGTAAAAATTTTAGTCAGGTAGATAAAAAAAATAGTTGCTTATACGTGAGCGTAATTAAAAATTTAAGAGCTGTGAAATGGCGATCATTGAATTAGGTGTTGTTTTTTTTTAACGAAAAAATAGATAGATCTAGTAGTTCTTATATTTATTTTAATTTTTGGTAAAAGTTTTTAACGCAATTTTTCCCCATGACAAAAATTGCGTTTATATATTTGAAATGTATGTAGAGCTTGATCCTGCAACTCCTCCTGAGCCATACCAGATAGAGGGCTCGAGCTTTTTGCAAATATGTAAAGGGAGTCTCAAGAATGTGAAAAGGCCAAAAAAATACCGAAAAAATTTACTGCATATCCTGGGAAATAAAAAAACAACCAAACAAATATCAGTATTTTGTCTATTTCTCGCCAACCATAACATATATCGCGTTGAAACAAAGTCTTAACGATATCTAACAATATTTAGAAAAATATTGAAAAATAAATTTTTGAAAAATGTCTTTCTTTGACTCCCATAATTTTAGCATCCATTTTTGAAAGCTATTTTTTGTTTAGTTTCAAAATTATTTATTTGAAATGACTTTTAATGTAATCTAGAATGATTTCACTTGAATAAAATAATAGGAAATTCTTTCTGGAAATTGCTTTTAAATACGCATTCGACTATTTTATTATTTGTTTGGTTTTTTTTTTAAATCAAAAGCTAAATTAGGAGGATTTCTCTTCTATATCCAGTTATTATTTCAATAGGTTAAACTATGCTCTAAAAACTTAACTAACGGCTTATAAAATAATTCAAACCATATAAATCCACATTTTAAAGGGGCATTATTTTTAAGTTAAGAAAATAAATAGAATTACTGAGACATCAAAAGCTACACGAGACATTTCTCATATTTCTTCAGTAGCTTTCAAATCCTTTTCTCACGACATTTTTTTTTTTTTGTAATGAAGTTTATATTGTGTCACTGTTAAACATGTTCTCCCCCCCCCCCCCCGCCAACCACCTTTTTTTTTCGCTGTCTCCAGGGTATGCTACAAGATGTCCGCCAGTTCTGCATTAAAGAGGGAATAGATGCGAGCCAGATTGATGGCATGCTGGGTAAGTGCCGAGCCGGAAGCTAATTCTATTTCCGGTCTGTGGAAAAACGGCTGTGTTATGAGCTATAGCTCGAAGAAAACGTGGATTGTTGTTTTTTTTCCTGCTCTCTAATGTTAAGAAAGAGAACTCTTAGCGGAGTGTAAGATAATTTGAGGCTGCGAAAGGCCACAGAAGATAACGAACAATTTTATTACAGTGATAGCGAAAATTTGAAATAAAATACGAAGAATTGTAAATACCAGGAAATAAAAATTGTAAAAGAATTTTTCGTAATGAATGTGCCGAGAGTGAAGGAAATGTTCTCAATAATGTGAAATTATTAGGGCTGTTATCGATTAAAATAAATTTAATCGTTAACTTTTAAAAAATTACCGATTAATTAATCGATAATTTTGTTGAAGCTTAAAATAAAGATGTATGATGTCATTAAACTGAAAATTTCAAGGGAAGTAATAAAAACAGGCAATTGATTTTTTTTATTGAGTTACTTTTAGGACATTTCAATAAAAAATAAGTTCAATAATGTATTAAAGTTTAGGCACTTGGATGAAAATTTCAAATTAATTTTAAAATATAAAAATAATACAGCTATACAGAATTTGATTGATGATAAACAAAAACATAAAGATCATCTTTTTATCCCAAGTGGTTCAAAAGTCATGATTTTTTTCTAAGACCTCATAATCACTTTTTTCACTATGTTGTCTTCTTTCACATTTTGTGACCTTTTATTGCATTTTTTTAAAAAGCCCATAGCAATGTATTTAATTTAATTTTAAAACTATAATATTGTAGGAGATATATTTAAATATAAAAAGTTCATTATAATGAATTTAAATTTTGTTATTGTTAATTAAAAACAATGTGTTTTTATATCATTGTCCTTATAAAACAGGTTACTTAAAGTATTCGCGTTTGTCATGTTTCCTTTAGATGGAGAAGTTTGTACGTAAAAAAAACAACAAAGTATTATTAATTATTAATAATTAATTATTTATTAATAAATCGAAAAAAAAAAATTGAAACATTTTCTTTAATGTTAATTGCTATTTTATCTTATTATTTATCGATTAAAATTATTTTAATCGATAAAAATTTTTACCGATTAATCGAGAAATTAATCGGCAATTTCCGCAGCCCTAGAAATTATCTTTCAATTTTCATTTCCAATGTTATATTTTCCTTAAACTTTGAGGTAGAAGGGCTAAAGAGTGTGTAATTGATGCTTTAAAATAAATAATACTGAAAGATTATGAAACATTGGATTCATGATACAATTTTATTTTCTGGGATTTGTCAGTTTCACAATCTCACCAAGACTATTAGTTAATAAGAATTAGTTTACACAAATAAATTACGACCCATGACGACGAATTTGATCATTCTAAAAATGAATTATGTCTAAATTTAAAAAACAAAAACATGTCAACATAAACATGAAACATAAACTTGCGCTTTTTTCCCTGTCGTTATAGTTAAACAACACAAACATTTGATAACCACTAACTAACCCATTTTGTTTACCGTTGATTTTTCCCATCAGGTAAATTTGCTCCCAGGCGTAGAAAAGACTCCAAGTTCTACACACTGGTCAAGCTGGTGATGAGCACGGCTTCCATGAACAATAACGACAATGACTCCATCAGCAGCTCTTCCATGGAGAACGACCTGCGCCACATCGCCACCAGGGACAGCGTGGTCAACGAGTCCGGCAGCAACGAGGGCACCATCTCCTCCCTCAAACAGTACCTCTCGGTGCCCTTCTGCTCCCCGCAGTCACATTCCATCTCGGACATCGAGAGCCTCGGCGGGGACGTCTCCGTGACCAGCCCGAGCATCTTCGTGACGTCACCAGCCAGCGATGACGACAACGGTGGATTCTCCTTCTGTGACGTCGACATGGAGGCCGCCGAGGGCGTGGTTGGGGCGCGGAAGGACGCCCCTGAGTCCATACGGGAAGAGGATGAGAGCGACGCGTACGACGTCAGGACTCCAAGGATGAACAGCTCAATGGGGGTATCTTTTTACGTAGGGAGCCAGACGTCGCTGGATTTCAAACACTCACCGCCCCAAGACAATCTACACTACCAGCGAGAATATGTTAACGACAACCAGGAGATAGGAAAGTTATTCACTGGACTGTCTTCAGACGGGGCGTACGCCAGATACATGGACGATACGGGTGTCGACGACAACAGAAACATGTCGCACAGTCAGAGTTACGGGAAGTTTCTTACGGTGCCGCTGGGTGCCACCAACGTAGGCGAGTCGACGCATCCTGAGACGTCCGTGTGCTTCGGCACGGGCGTTAGCAACAACAACTTCAACCTCAACAAGAACCACCAGACGGAGGACGGGTACCTCACGGTGCTGTCGCCCGCCCCGTCCACCGTACACAGCAGTCCGTCGGGGTTTGAAATGCGGCGCTCGGCCTCTGATAATGTCAACGTTGGTGACGCCTCTGACTCGTTCGACGGTAGGAAATCTCACCTTTACTTCGGTAGCACTCTGCTGTCTCACCTTCCTTTGGGTAGCCCGGTGCCGCAGCGACGGAAGCTGGAAAACAGAACGAAATGCAAGTACACGCGGTCCAAGTCGGAGTCAGAGGACAAGGAAGTTGTGACGCTCCTGCGTCCGGAAGTAAAAGCGAGATTCAGGCGTCACAGTGGGGAGCCAAGGAAACATGTGGACAGGAGTGAAGAAACCGACCATTTCGGACCCCACGCCTCTAAAGATCTGCTGTCCATTCCGGGTCAAAATTCCCTGGGGAACAGCGTTTCGTATTCCTCGTCACGCTCCATGAACGATGTCAGCTCGGCCGGCCAGTCGCCCGGAAATAACCTCAGTGGCGATCGTCCGATCATGCGGAGGTCCTGCCTGAGCTTGAATAGCGATGGGAGAAAGCGAAGACCCAAATCTTCTCATCGAGTTAGTTTCAAAGTTTCTTAGCACGACAAAAAAAATATTAAAAACCTGGATTTACACTTCGGCGTCATAATGCGATAGACACCAGTGGCGTAGCTAAGGATTTTGGTGCCCAGGAGGCTTGATCCCAGTGAGGGGCCCTGCATACATGGCTTCGGGATAATATTTGAATTTTTAAAAAATCAGAAACTCCTTTGGCGGCCTTTTGAATTTGGAACCCCCCCTCCCTTAGCTACGCCACTGATAAACAGAAACACACAAACAAAAACCAAGAAACAATGGCAGATAATTTTGTGATTAGTTAGATTAAATCAGGATTAGAGACGATGTGTTAATATCGTAAAGATCTCCACTGATGTTAGCATTGCAGCCTATGAGACAAATGGATGGAAATACTAACGCTGACGGAAAACATTATTTGCCCTTATGAAAAAAAGATTTATATTGTAAACAAAAATATGTTAGTCTGGCATGTTTAATTGTATCTAGAGTTTGGGTTTGTACAGTTGTGCCAATTACTTTTGGGTTTGTCATGATCGCCACATCTAGACATTATATATATCACATGTAGACTTCACATGTATATGACTGATTAGGGTTATATGTATAATTATATACTTTGCATTTATCATTCGTTTATATGACAATGTTTCACGTACTTTCAAATTTTTTATAGTTTCTAGGATTTAAAAAAAAAATGAATTTAAATTACGTTTAATCAATTCGTATCCTCTTCTCAGTTACTCTTATCTATATCGTTTACGCTAGTTACAAACGTTTACAAGAACTAATGGCAATTCATCACTTAGAATAAATTACTTATTTAAAAGCGCTACCAATCCTTGGTAAAATGAGTATCATAAATAAATGAGATCTCTACAGTTTTTAAAATTTGTCGCTAAAACTATTAAAGATAGCTTTACAAAAAGCTACGCGCAGCCATGATAGAAATTGCCATTTACATATTAAAAAATGCACGTTCGACTAACACGCGTAATCAAGCTATGATATTTGGTGTCAATGGAGCTAACTTCCTGCAAAGTGTTTAATTCTATAGAACTGTTGACAACATTGCAGCAGTTCATAATACATGCATAATTTATATTTATTGTGATTTATTTTTTACAGTGTATTAATTTAGAACACAAATAGCTTTAGGCAGATCTTTAGACAAGCAACGAAAAATTAATTCGAAATAGTAAATTTTTCAAAAACATTCGCATGACATTAAAGTGTGGGGGAAATGTAAAAGAAAAGACTGGCTAGAAAGGGAATTCTTTTTAATGCGTTTTTAAAAAAAAATAATTTAAAAAAAAGATATTTTTAACGAACTGAAGAAAAAAATATATATTTATAACAAAAAATTTAAAAATTCCCTGTGTCATTCATCAAAGTTAAGTCGTGTGACTTGGAGGGAGTCTTCACGCACCTGTGTGTGTACGTTATGTAGCCAGTCTCATCAAAGGGTAATAACTCAAGAAACATTGGTCGTTGTAAGAGTTCACTGCTGTTACGCTAGAAAGTCATTACTGTAGTAAGCAATGAGTTATAATGGTGCATACAGTGTCTTTTTTTTCATTGTTCCAAGTACCAGTACAGACTTGTTATTTTTATTGTTAAATTTTGAATTCATCCATCTTGGAATGAAATTTAAATTGTGTTGTTTTCTCAGACTCCTACAGACGTAAGCACTTAGTAATAATAATCCCCCCCCCCTCTACTGCCTGTAATGCTGAAGAATCGTTTCTAGTTTGATGGGGCCATCATAAGTTAGTCTGGTCATAAGAACATCGAATTAAAGTATTTTTATTGCAATAAAGCTGAACAATCAACGCAGCTTTTAACGCGTTAAAATGTATTTAAAGAGATTAATAACAAAGAGATGTTAGTGAGTACAACCTTTTCAAATTTGTTGCATACACTTACACTCTTTTGGGGCATTACATAGACCAGGAGTAGAAATAATGACACGCTAAGTGGCTATTACGGTATAATTTTTTTAAAGAAATGTTTTATATTCCATTATTAGTAGTATGCACTCTTTTTCCTGAAAATCTAATCATCATTGAGAAAATTAGCTGTCTTGGCCCTCTCTTGGCAAAGTCAGTCCTAAAAGGCTGATACAGAATGTCATAAATAATACGATATCTTAAACTGTTTTATATAAATATTTAACATATTACAATGCCGTACGTAGCGAATGTAATTATTTTCGTTCTTAAAAATGACAACGTTACAATATCACACATTTTTATGAAATTCCCGATTGATGACGCTGACACGCAAATAAATATGTCCGTACTTCATGTGACGTGAATGCCTAAATAAAGCTAAAACAAGCTTCAGCTAGGAATAAGCGTTACTACCACACGGGATTTATGGGTGGAATCAAAGACAATATAAGTTTGGAGGCACACAGAAAGTTAGGACGGAAGCACTTATAACATACATTGGTGTTAGCGCTCTTAAAACAGAGCAGATAGCACACGTAATAAAGAGCAGGTAGCACACTTAATACAGTTCAGGTAGCACTGTCACAAGCTACCGAGCTAAACCAGTCAATATAGTTAGCACCAAACGGGTGATGTGGATTACATGTATAGATATTCTAATGTTGTTATGCACAACGGTTACTTGATGAGGTAACACATGCCGTGAACTAACGCTTCCGAGAACGCCTGAATTACCTTTACAGCGCAAAATTCTTAGTGTTTAAAGAGTTAATAGGTTATTTTGTCGAAATTTTTTAAGTATGAAATTTTTTAAAAATAAATGTTCACTCTGAGTTATAAAACTTAATTCTATATTAAATTTGATAAGAACAGATTCCGCCATTATGTGAGCCGTGTGACATAGGGTAGGCGAACACTTGCTATTTTAAAACTCTCTAAATCTGATAATGCAATGTTACTTGACTATCAAAGTTCAGCTATAACCATAGTATAAAAACAACACCATCACATTGTAATTATATCATTGTATTTTAATGACAACGTCATATTACAGTCATAGCTTCATATTACAGTCACACAATCATATTGCAATCACACAATCATATTACAGGCACACAATCATATTACAGTCATATTACAGTAACACAATCATATTACAATCACACAATCATATTACAGTAACACAATCACATTACAACCATATTACAGTCACACAATCATATTACAGTCACACAATCACATTACGATCATAGTACTGTCACACAAACATAGTACTGTCACACAATCAGACTATAGTCATACAATAGCCTTGCCTCAACCACACCCTACTACCAATCATTTTCAGAAGCCCACTCGTTATTTTTTTCTTTTTACCAGATAACTTACATGCCTTTTCTTGGCAGTCTTAACTTCAATGTACACCAGCCATTCCACAACATTACAATTAGGGGTGAACCGGATTCTAATTTTCGAAATCTGGTCGGAGCCGGATTTGGTCGTATTAATGAAATGAAATCAAGCCGGATCCGAAGCCGTAGCCGGATTAGTAAAAACGGCCGGATTTTGTCGTATTTATGAAATGAAATCAAGCCGGATCCGAAGCCTTAGCCGGATTAGTAAAAACGGCCGGATTTGGTCGTATTTATGAAATGAAATCAAGCCGGATCCGAAGCCGTAGCCGGATTTGTAAAAACGGCCGGATTCTTGATTTGTCAGAGCCGGAGTCATACATATTTATGTATCCAGTGGTTCTATAGGCAAGCCGGATTTAACTCGATTTATGAAATGAAATTCTGCTGAATTCGGATTTGTACAAATGGCTGAATTTCGGATTTGCCGGAGCCGAAATCTGGTAAACCCCTAATTACAATCAAACGTTAATTATGACACAACATGGCAGGGTACCATTGGACTCCATCCAAATAGTAACTCTGTTAGAGCTTTCACTTCGGCAACACGTGTCTGGGACCATCTTTCATCTACACGCTAAAAACTTATTAAAAGAGCTTTACATTTTTTATATTATCGCTATCATCAACATTGAACGTTAACATTCTTGAACAAATCCAAATTCTTTCTTCTGTAATAATTTTAAGAACGCACACAAAAATACCTCATAAGACGGAGCTTTTATTGTTAGAAAAAAAAAAATAGTGCATATTTTAGGCTTTTGAGCAGGGGTCTCCAAACTACGGCCCGCGGGCCACTTGCGGCCCGCGAGCCCTCTCATCCGGAGACCTTTAAATCTCCACACAAAAAAATATATATATATTTTTATCTGTAGTTTGCCACAAAACTTAGTAGCTGGATGTTAGTAGTCGGCCCCCAAACTATTTTTTGACAGTTAATGCGGCCCTTCAGCAGAATAGTTTGGAGGCCCCTGCTCTAGAGGAATCTTCTCTTTTAATAAATTAATTCACATGTAAATGTGACATATTGTCATTAGAATTTATGAATATTTATTAGGAGAGCGTTAACGCTCACCATTTCATATGTTACATAAAAAAATGATAATTTCATCTTTCCTGCATTGACCTGTCGAAAGCATCTTAAAAAAGGTTCTGTGGTCATAGACTTTGATAAGAAAAAATACGACTTCGGAGGGAAGGATACGATGGAATTGTAAGCATTAGAGGATTTAAATAAACGTCATTGTAGACAATACCGTGTTGGGCCGGTCATCGGCCGTTTGGTGACTGGGTGTTGGGGACAACAGGAAGCAGACACAGGTCGGTCAATGGCCGTCACCAGAGGCGTAACTGGGTTTTCCGCGTCATTGGTTATTTCATCCTTGACGCCTTTGAGAAACGGGGAAAACACTAAATTATTACCGAATAAATTGATCATTGAAGGATTTACCATCGGCGCCCCTAGCAACTGCCCCGATGCCAAGTCGTTGTTACGCCTCTGGTTGGCACCTCAGCTGATTCCATTTGGAAGCTTGTACCTGTCACTAACAATTGTCCTTCCCCAAAGAAAGAGTAAATCCTTTATAGTGTTCTTGTTTAAATTGTTAAAATTACTTTTTTTTTAATACTCCGATATTCCAAAACATTGAAGCCGATATAAACGATGCGTGCTAACATGTAGCAATATATAAGTCGTTTGTTGAGTATATACTTTTTTGTTATGTAAGCTTTTTGATATGGACATCTTTGTTATATTGACAGCTTCCTTTCTCTGATGATGTTTGACACCCGGTAATTATTAACTAGGCCGATATCTATCAAATTACCTGTTAAGAAAATCGTTTTCTAAAGTGCAATATAAAACTCTTGTGATATTTTTATTTCATTGTATTTTTTATTAATATTTTTTTTTCCATTGAAATTTCGTCTTAGAAAAAAACTCCTAACATGTGGTTGTCATGACGACGGTATAACCAATGTCGATGAGTTGCAGGTTGTTGTTTTGTTGTTTATTTTTAGCCAGAGAGATTCAAAACAAGATTGCTTTAAACACCACAAAGTCAAAACAAGACGAGGTGGTAGAGTTTGAAATTTGATATATCAAGAAGTGCAGCATGCATCGACACCTCACTTTCCAACATTCAAAATTTTGTGACTGACAGAATGAACGACACATTTTAAACACGAGGACCGGAAATGTTAGATTTACGGACCGGCAATGCTAGACTCGAGGACCACCAATGTTAGACTCGAGGACCGCCAATGTTAGACTCGAGGACCGCCAATGTTAGATTTGAGGACCGCCAATGTTAGACTCGAGGAGCGGCAATGTTAGACTCGAGGACCGGCAATGTTAGACTCGAGGACCGCCAATGTTAGACTCGAGGACCGCCAATGTTAGACTCGAGAACCGCCAATGTTAGACTCGAGGACCGGCAATGTTAGACTCGAGGACTGCCAATGTTAGACTCGAGGACCGCCAATGTTAGACTCGAGGACCGCCAATGTTAGACTCGAGGACCGCCAATGTTAGACTCGAGGACCGCCAATGTTAGACTCGTGCATCTTTAGAACTATAACGCCTGTTTTTTTAACGATTGAAAAAAAACGATTTTTAAATTTTAAATGTTGGACTATCATTTCTGATCGTCTTGTCTGTTGGCGTGTGAATCACTAATCACTGTATCTAACATGCCTGATGAAACACGCAGGTGGTCATTCAGATGACCTTATATCTAGTGAGACGGGGGACAGCATGTGTAGTCGGGCAGATAGCTATGTATATATTGAGACAATGGACACGATGTGTAGAGAGAATGAGACGTAGAACTATATATGTGCTTCAGACACAGGACAAATAAATACGTGTAGCGAGTGAAAGGGCAGAGTGTCTAGGGGGCCGTCCATAAATGACGTCACGCGTCAAGGGGGGGGTCCACACATTTGTGACGATGGAGAGGCGGGGGGG
>MUZC01000212.1:14980-25963 GCA_002072015.1 Radix auricularia
TGTGAGTATTGTTATTATGTTTTTTTTTTTTTTTTTTTTTCTGGGGGGGGGGGGGTGTGGTCAGTTTCCAAATTTTTTGAGATCATATTGGAGGGGGCATAAGTTTTTGTGACGAAGTGTGACGAGGGGGTGAAAATCGGCCAAAGTCACGTGACGTCATTGATAGACAGCCTATAGTAGCACACGAGGACAGTCTCTATTTAGACTTAGACATAGGAGAAATCATCTAGTGAAAGAGAGGAGAGTGTATGTTGTCAGACTGGAGACAGTATATTTAGTAAGTCAGAGAACATTGTATGTAATTTGACTGAGTCAGAGAACAATGCATGTAGTTTAACAGAGAGCAATACATCTAGTGGGACATGGGCAATGTATCTAGTGGGACATGGGCAATGTATCTAGTGGGACATGGGCAATGTATCTAGTTGGACACGGGCAATGTATCTAGTGGGACATGGGCAATGTATCTAGTTGGACACGGGCAATGTATCTAGTTGGACACGGGCAATGTATCTAGTTGGACATGGACAATGTATTGTGTAAAAACCAGTCTCTTAGAGTTATATCTGAGTAGTTCACTATCTTATCTCAAGCCCAAAGCGTTGTCTGGACCTAGTTGCAATCAAAGTTTCCATTTCTTAGGCTACTTTCTTTGTATTTATTCTCTCCAGACCCCGTCATTGATGAATGATGCTTTGAATTTTAACCCTGGATAAATGATCGTTTTATCTATTGGTATAATACCCAAGAAACTGATTTGTGTACTAAAATGTAATAAATTTTATTTTATTTTTGTTTCTTTTAATGTTCTCATTGACGAAAATTTACACATTCTTTTGGGTTGCTTGCAAATGGAAGACTTTTTCTGTCATTTCTTGATTGCTTCTGCAGACCGGCGGCTGGTGGCCTACGGACCGGCACCAACCCGCAGACCCCCACTTTGAGAAGCACTGCCCTGACGAGACATGTATTAACTGAACACAGTTTAAAAAAAAAAAAAAAGAATCGTAATCGGTTTTAGCGTTTCTTTTCGGGTATTGTATTTTACGTTATAACTTATAACATAGATAAAGCAATTTATTAATACTTATTTGTTATTGATGGTGATATACTATTAAATTGTGTCCAATCATGTTCGATGTTGTATTGAAATGGTGGAGAAGTGTGAAACATCACTCAATTAGCGTTCTTATGAATTTGGCATCTTCTGATGAAATTAACAAACAACAAACTAACAACTTTCATTTGGCGCGTGATGCTGTCTGTTATTTTGAAGGGTTGGATGAAACATGTCAAGAGAAATGCAACCATTTAATTCTATACAATTCGTTATCTTCCATTGTATGACTTTCCTGTCAATTTTTAAAGGTACTTGGTACAATATTTGGTGGTTATAGTTAGGTGTAGGTAGTCACGTGACCAACGACTCCTTACATGGAGTTCGCACTCTGGTTATTCATCGCGTAGCCTAGCAACGGCTTGTTGACGTACGTCATAGTAGAGTGGAATAGGTTGGTTAGGCTCTCCGCTAGGATTTAGTGTAGTTTATAAGATAAGGGCTGTTGTATGTCGTTCTTTTTGAATTTTTTTCATTTTACTTTAAAGACGGTGAAAAATGATTTTGACAAAACCGGTGAATAAGTTTAATTTTCTCCTCTAAGAATGGAACATATGAATGTATGTAAGAATACAACATATGAATGAGGGTATATAAACAAAACTAACCCCCGCCCCACTTCACACCCCCACGCGCTCACACACTCGTTTTCTACAGCTTTTACATTTACAAAAATATACACGTTGTAATTATTATTTTTTTTTTACAATTTATTTCAGTTACAACTTGGTCCTTAATGTCAGTGAGCTCTTGAGAGCTAAAAAAAAAAAAAAGAAAAAAAAATATTTTTAAATGTGTGCAAGGGCAATAATTTTCATCCAATTCGACCTACAACTATTCCCATTCGTGTTTAAAAGCTTTTTTAACTATATATTTCATTGAGTTTTATTTTATTTATTAAAAAAAAATAAAATGGTCTGAAAATAATTTTATAAAAATAACCCCTACTCTCACACATAGCACACACACACACGCATATACATGGACCACAATCATCCCCTACCATTTCCCTATTTCCCCCTTCCCAATTTTTGTGCTAACTGAGCGTGTAATATATACATACAAACAGTAAGGCCAGTAAACATATATGAAAATATGAGCTATATAATAAGTTGCACATTTTAACTCCCCCATCGGTAATACTACATTACACTATTCATGTACTCACTTTCACTTTTACAATTCAATTTTCATTTGTAGCATACCTTTAAAACAAATGTTATGTCTCGCTATTTAGGCTATGCCTATGTTGATTACATCATAATACACATTGTTGCCATTTCCTTGTTAATGGTTTATCACAATGCACTATTTCAACTGTTTTAAGTAGAACAATTATTATTCTCTAGTCTGTGATTGGATAGAATTTAAACCCCATGTGTTTACGTAGATCTATTTATATACTAGTCTGTGATTGGATAGCATTAATGTGATGAGTTTATGCTCTATTTGCAATGAAGCTCGCCTAAGTTCGAATAATAAAATTTACTTGATAATTTTCAAAGTTCACGAACATTTGTTTGTTCTTTTTTTCAACAGACACTTTACAATTTAATGGAAACAATAAATTATGTTAAATAGATGAACTGATTGAAACTGTAGTGAATCGTTAATCACTTACTAAGAATTTCGGTAATTAGAAGTACTTAGAATCTACGTTTAAAAAGGAAAATCTGCAATGCTTAATGTTCAGACACATTTTTTAAGATACAGTTGAAAGGCGTGCATAAACAATGCTAAATAAGACATCACTCGCTAAAAATAATAAAAATAGTGGGAAAAATAAATGCAAAAACCAGTCCTTTAAATTATGACTTTTTGAAATGTGAACGCTTTTGCTATCGTATTTAAACTTAATGTATCAATTTATTTTGTAGTAACAGTGGGAAAAAAAGATAATAAATTAGGAGATGCTGTAATTTTTAACGTGAGTAAATCATAGTGGTACAAATAACGACTGAAAGCAAATTTTGATTTTAAAACATTTAAAGCTTTATTTTCCCCTCGGTATGTTGGAATATTCACATAAATTTTACTGAAACTAGAGTTGACCTATACAAATTAAGAATGGCAAAACATTTTTTACTGGGGTTGAAGAGAATTTCGTGCTTATAGTTACGAGTTGCACTAAAAATATCAGCTGAGCTGTTTATAAAAGTATAAAAGGTTTCAGAAGGTAGAACAAAATACATAGAAACTTTAATTCCAAACTTTAGTAAGAAATAAACAGCAAATCTGTAGGAAGTTGGCCCAGAAAAAATCCAGTAGGGAAAAAAATACTGTAGCATTAAAATGTGAATTAAAACTCCCATGTCATTAAACCATCAAGACTTCACCGTGTAACCGACACCTAAGTGTGCTAGGGGCCGTGTCATGAAACCATCAAGACTTCACCGTGTAACCGACACCTAAGTGTGCTAGGGGCCGTGTCATTAAACCATCAAGACTTCACCGTGTAACCGACACCTAAGTGTGCTAGGGGCCGTGTCATTGGCACCCGCACGACTCAACCACCATGTCCTTGTATCTTTTTAACACGACGCTTGACTTCTCGTCAAAGTAGAGCAGGGCCAGACTCCCGAACTCCCTCGGGGCGCAGCAGGGCGAGGGCGCCATCCCGGGGTTTATGGTGTGCACCAGGATCTGCATGATGGCGTGGTTGGTGGAGTTGGAGTCCGCGTGGAGTGGGTACTGACACGCCCCTGAGCAGAAAAACGCAGAGTAACCCTCTGGTCTAATCAGAAATTGGTTGTCGAAACCGATTTTTCGAAAGTCGAGGTAGAAGTTGTGACGTCGGCACTTTCCAGGGGACTTGAAGGTATCGAAGGCGTGAGGCGAATACGCCGGATGCACGGTGGTATCGACGAATGTGGTATCGCTTTTGTTCAGAATCGACCTCTTCCGCCTGGAAAGCCTCTCGTTGTAGGCTTTGGTGTAGACGACGAAGAACGTCTGTTTGTCGGCAGGGCCTTTCGTATCGACGATGCCGATATCCTTGGGGTCAACCGTGTGTCCGGATTCATCGGTCACCTCGAGGTACAGCCCCATGTTCAGCATCGGGAACAGTGACCAGTGCTCGGCGCATTGCCTGGCGTCGATGATGACCCATCCGGTCCTGTTCCAGTGAACGTCCAGCCTGGCTTCCTGTCGGAGAGTCTTCTCCCCCTCCACCTCGCTTAGTTCGATTGTGTACAGATTCAGTGTGTACAGCCTGGAGGACACAGTTTTGGGGGCGGCTACCTTGTACAGCCTCAGCTCGGCGGATCTCACACGCTGGTTGACGTACACCTCGCTGAGGTCAAAGTAGAACACGCGCCCGTGCTGGTGCCGGCGGAAGCGCACCCTGCGCGGGTTGTTGACCAAACTGACGATGGTGTCCGAGTCCTCCAGCTTGGCCGAGTCCAGCTCGATGTGGGAGGAGGTCACGTGATATCTGCCGCGTGACGTCGCGGACGCGTTCTGCTGCCCGTCGCCGTGAGCGTCCAGCACGGCCAAACTTTCGTAGAGCTCCTTCATGAACTGGGACGCTGATTGGACGGTTTTGTCGTTGACCTTGACCTTGGGTTTCTTGGAGAGCCCCATCAGCTGGAGAATGTCTTGGCGGAGCTCGTCCCTCTGCCTGTGGTCGGCATTTCCCATGGGGACCGACTGCTGCCGCGCGTCGTCTGTGTAAAACGAGAAAGTGCTGGAGGATGGAAGTGGCATAGAGAGAAGCAGGAAACAAAATTGTAACGATAAGCCGGGCATTCCTGACATTCCTTGAGAACCCTTGCACAATATTTATATGACGTTTTCAGGAAAGCTGGTTTAGTTTTATGTGTAGTCTGTGTCAGATTTGACTCTTTTTCAATATTTTCCTGAAATGAAACAATGTATTAAAATTGAAATGAAACAATAAGGGCTGGTACTGATTTTCAAAAATGTGTTCGATTAATCGGTAAAAATGTAACCGATTATCGATTAATTTCGATTAATAGTATTTTTATAACACATATATAGATCCCGCTAAATCACAATTCATTATTTTGCGAAATCGGTTTAAGTCGCTGTAATTTTGTGATGTAACAGAAAATTCGTTCTGCTAAGCAAAAAAGTAAGAAAAACCTTTTGTTTTCTTCAAATAATAATAATAAGAGGGAATTGTTGGTAACTAACGAAAAATATAAATGATGAATAAATTGATGTTAAAAATATTCGAAATATTTTCTAAAATCGTAATCAAATTTTAATCTATTAAAATTAATGTATTAAAATTGGGTTAAGATATAAGAAAATATTTCTAATATTAATGACATCTCTTATCATCTAGTTATCGATAATTTCTGGAGCCCTCATCAAAAATTGTTTCTGTTAATTTTAAAAATATTGAACATAATAAATGAAAGTAGGATTTGTTTGTTTTAGTTTTGTTATTATTTGAAAAAAGGAGTGTTGTGTATTTAAAAAATGCATTATTTTTTCTCTTTAAGGTTATAGAAATTAATTATTTTATCTTATTTTTACTAATTGTTTCGGATAAATTCAAAATTTATACGATAGAAAATATTAGAACGCGACGCATCATTATCAGGACAATTTTATACACTTTGGTCAGTGACAGTTTTAAAATGGTTATTAAACGTCAAATTTTAAATATTCACAAGCTTGCATATTAAATCCCCCCTCTCCCGCCCGCCTAATGCTTTACTCTCTTTTAACAATTCAATTTTCAAAGAATTCTCAAGACGCCAAAGCTTTTAGATTAATACTAACGCAGGTAAGGGGGGTGGGGCAGTCAACATCAGGAAATATGGCGTAGTGGGGAAAAAGTTTGTTTCTGTTCGTGCTGTGTTATTCAAAGTTTGACAACTTCAAGCAAATATACTTTACTGTAACTTTGTTTCCTCCTCAATTCCCAAACGCTAAACTTTTTTTTTTTTGTATGCCAATGACGTCTCTTTGCTTTATCTAGTTATCTAGTTACTATTGATAAAATAGGGAACAAGAAGCCGATCATACAAATGTGTCTTTTATTTAATTTTAAACACGATTGACGTTATTTTTGTTCGCTAATGAGTTATAGGTTTGAAAAGTAGATTTTTTTTATACTTACTGAGATATTAGAACTCTTGCCGAAGATATCACATAAAATGCCTCCTACACGACTGGGCTTATTTTCTTATTTCGCGTTGTTGTTTTTTTTTTTTTTGCCGCTCAACATGAGAACGTTGCCCAGAGCTCCCTGGAAATTCTCCGTCTCCTCTTGTTTGAGACTCAAACTTATTTCATAACACAGTCACCGGTAACAATACCCACTGGGCAGCTCGTACCGGAATGATTGACAACTCAGCGAGTGAAACTCATACTACCACTACCACGTGATTGGTTTGCTTTGACTGGATAAAAATGACGATGGCGAGGGTCGAGTGGCCGGCCTCCTGTGGATGAAGTTCTTAGATGACATTCAAATTTTTATACAAACACATCAGCGACAGTGGATGAATGGACGAACGCTTGGACGATGTTCATGTCATACTCGTACGGACGCTGGGTCCTTCAACGCGGCGACTGTAAAAACACAACACAGGGCTGATAGGACTCAGAGATAGACACAATAAAAATAACATATCGGCGGTAGCGCCCGTCGACGCCCGGTGATAAGACAATTCCTGCCCCCCTCCCCCATCCCGCGGCGCTATCTCAAACACATTTCGAGTGTCCTTTCAAGGCGCTTGACCAGACTCAGCGATCAGCGGCCGTGTTCACCAGGTGTTGTTGTTGTTGTGACTAGATACGTGTCACGGGATGAGGGTGACGGTCGTGTGACCCAACCCCAAGGGGTTGAAGGATTCATGACGTGGCCTCTAGACCAGCCGCCCTGATAGCGCGACGCATTGTTATAAGACAAGTGGATTTCTTCTAATGTGGGAAGCTACTCAGCCCGCCCTTCCCCGCGGTCACACAGTAACAATAGAACTTGTAACTACCCTGGTACCTGGCCGTCTCAGTCAGGACATGCATGAAACACACAGAACACACAACAATGTTCCGTCATTTTTATCTCATAGACAAACAGAAAAAAAAGAAAAAGTTTCAGCCCATGGCAAATGATTATTGCGTCCTACGCTTATCTATGTTTTGTGTTTAGTCCTACATTCTTATTACAGTTTTAAATGTGGATTAAGTGTTTTTCCTGGTTTCTTCAGACAACCCATCCGCGCCCGAATTTCGGATAATTCTGTTCCCTCGTTTCATGCGATAACCAAACTGCTGTTTTAGTGAAAGTTTGAAAAAGAAGGTAATTTAACACCTGAAAAAAAAGTTTTAAACTAACATTAAGTTTTATGAAGTAGATACAATCCGTTCTTCTTTTTTAGTATTAATTCGAAGGAAAAAATCTCCATTAAAAAATATATAAATAAATAAATGAAAAGTATAATCTAAAATATTATACCATCTCAATTTGTTAATCCCGAAACCCTTTACATTTGATTTTTTTTTTATTATTTTAAATATATATTTAGGACTATTTGCTGCCAACCGGGATTATTTTAACGCTATTTCCCATGTGAAAAATAATTGATTATTCAGCTCATCCTTAACCATATCAGATAGATGGTTCGAGTCTTTTGCAAATATATTAAGGGGGTCTCACTGATGTGCACTGGCCTAAAACAGAAATACCGAAAAGGTTTACTGGATTTCCTGGGAAATCCAAATAAACCCGACAAATAAATCAGTATTTTGTCGAAATCTCGCCATCAATAACAATCATTGGGTTGAAACAAACGCCAAACGATAACTAATACAATTTAAAACAATGTCGGTGATGCAATATTTCACCAATCTGTTAGACTCCCGTAATTCAAGCAGCAATTTGTAGATAGCAATTGTTTTAAACAAATTGTTGGAAATTGCGCTTAAAAGCTCATTCGAATTTTTATTACTTGTTTAAAAATAAATGATAATAACAATAATAAAAAAAAATTAAATCCTACCCAAACGACTGCGCAGTGAATATGTGAATCTCAGAAACGAATTTTTTTTTTAAAAAAAAAAGCAGATTTATACCAATGATTTTTTCCTGGCCAACTGTGAATTTTTCCTATATGTTTTTGGTGATCACAACTGCTCGACGGCGCAACTCTCAGTCATAACCATTCAAAATGGTGACATTTTTAGTTCACTTTCCGATCTCAAAAAGTCTTCAAGGCTTCGTTGTCAATTTTTTAGCTTAAGGGGCGCTTTTTTAATCATACAAATGAGTGACATTTTCGGAGAAAAACGGTTCTTCTTAAAAAGGGACATTTAGATTTTTTTTAAAAATATCATCTTGTTAATTTTCAATCAACTCCATTTTATCTTTTGCAGACGCTTCTTCTATACAGAATATTATTGCGTCCTAAGCTTATACAAAACTCTAAGACATGTAAGTCCGCAACCTCTACCATCATTCTTATAGATTGTCATTAAGAATATAGAAATATTAGGTGTAAATTATATCGGATGCATCACTGACCATTTTCCATGGTCTAAAATCATGATCTGTAACACGAGTAATCATTCTTATACTCGGGGATCTCCTTGAATGTCGAGACAACGAATTTTACATTTATTTAGGGGCCTAGGACGTCCCTGAGTCCACCAAGCTCTGAATGGGTAGCCTACCTAACGCTCGTTAGGGAAATAAAGGCGGCTGGGTAATGTGGGGAAATCTCTAAACCTTGGCGTGTGAACGCTGCATCACTCGCCAACAGACCGGCGTGGTGTGTGGACGCAACTATCTGCTGTATAGGAGGAGCGTCTGTATAGGTAAGACAAGACGCCATCCATTGACCTGTCAATTCAAACCCCGTTCAGTTTGACTGGGGTTTATGAACCCAGTAGATGCTGGTAAAGACATGTTCAGTTGCATTGAGCAAATAGCTTCGACCCACAATAAACTGAGGTGTTATGTTGAAACATACGTCATAATCCCATAGGATTGGACCACGATGAACAGGAATAGTTGCATAGATGTATAGAAGGGCGTAGACAGGATGTGGTGGAAGGCAAGATGCATCTTTTGTGGCGTAATTTCTATTGATTGAGAGGGGGGACCTGCTTCATAAGTAGGATACGTAAGCCTCAATCGACAACAGGTTACACCTATGAAAGCTGTATAAATGCACGACGCATTTGTTTTTTTTAAATTTTATATCTCATGGACGAGAGTATTGAAATAATAATATAACTGATAATGGTTTTAATGTTAGCATTAAAAAATATAAGTTGTTAAACAGGTTTCTTTGTTTACTTTTTGCCTCTCAGAGTGGAGTTAAAAGGTATGTAAGAAATAAGACAAGTGAATTGAATATATGATAATGAACCTTCACTTAGGGGCAGCATCGTCAGCAGTTTTCTGGATGCATGTCTTGCGAAATTAAACTCCAGCTATAAATCGGTTATTTCCACAACATGGAGTTACACCCGTTGCTCTCCCGGCAATACCCCTTTTACACGTCCCCCAACACCATTTTATTTTTTTTGACTGGATAAACAGAAAAGATGCTCTACAATTATAAACAGCTCCAACCATTTCTTTTCAGTTTTAACCGATATAAACGAAACCAAAAAGTAGTAGAATGGATAAATATATTCACAATTAATCGTATTCTTATGGCTTAAAATGGCACAGTCTAAAATTAGATATTTTTAATGAAAATATTTCACCATTTCACTGGTGCGGGCTTCTAAAATAGGACACTTCTCAATTTGTTATGTTCAACAGTTTGTCTGAAATTGATGTTATCATATCATAATGTTTTAGATAATGCCGGAAATTGACAATTCTAAATACTTTTGTCTTGGCTCTTGCATCAAAACAAAACTATTGATTGCCTCTGAATAAGTTAAGGCACTCATTCTTTTTGTTTTCTTCGTAATATAAGACAATTCTGTGAGCCGTGTAATATCGGATAGCCAAGTGACGGTGAGATTGATGTACGTAACGAATTTGCCCTTCGTTTGCTACCGCCGAGGCCAATGTTAATCTTACCATCAAGTCTAAGTCTATTGTGTTAATGTCAACAGTTCTGGGACCAACAGGTGTAGACACTGGTCAAACATGCACCTTCATTTATAGACGCCCTTGTTTTAACACCCACCCACACACACAAACACACACACATACACACACATTTTTTGCGTCAACTCAAACAAGTTCGCCTTATAAATACGCCAAATGTGCTATGCTGAATTTTCAAGCGAAGATTTCCAATCACGGATGCTGTGAGCCTCTAACATATCACATGGTAAGAGTTAAAGCAATAAATATCACTCTTAGATTAATATTATAAGAATATAACATATAATAAAACATATAAAAAGCCTAAGGCTGTGGTTACACTACACGCGAATTCGCTCATCTAGTCGCGCATCTGAAACCTCTCGAAAAACAAATGCAATAACATATAGTGCGTGGTTACACTAGCAGCGTAAAAACGCCAGTATACGCGCGTATACGCGCGAACAATTTGATTTTTTCCAGCGCATCGCGCGAATTGGCTTTCAAAAGTCAACAAAATGGCGGAAATTTGTGCCACTTCGACTCATTTTATGTGTGTAAATAATCATTTAATAAATAAGATTTGGCTTTCATGCATGATTTTCAACATATAAAACAGTAGGTTTCCATTTTAAACTAAAATCATTTTGATTTTTATTATGGATATTGACAAATTAAATTCTGAAGTTCATGAGCCCACACTCCTCTCAACAATGTCGTCGAAGTGTTATCACAGTATCAGTAGTGGCTTGAAATTGCTGACGAACCTAATTCTACAAGTAAGTAAGCTACAATTATTATTGAAGATGTTGTTTATTTAATTCAATCAAGAATGATAGAT